>VZTG01003619.1:14269-124675 GCA_013397845.1 Melanocharis versteri | reverse complement strand
TGGCTCTGTCGGTGGGGAAGGGGGGGCTCCGCCCCCCGAGCCCCTGGCAGTCCAAACCTGTCCCATCCATCTCCAGGTGTCACAACAGAGGGCTGGGGCTGCCTGGGAGGTGGGTGGCACCCAGGCCACGTAGTGTGACACTGCTCCAAGAGAATGCCCTTGGAGAGAGGGGGCTCCTCCAGCTGGGAGCGAAGTTTCTCTGAGCCTGGGGGCGAGCATGGATGCAGCAGGCTGGCACCAGGCAACGTGAAAATGCCTCTGCTTGGGGCAAGAGCAGGTGGCAGCTGGCAAGTGAGGGAGGGCACTGTGATGTCCCCAGCACTTCCCATCTGCTGCCTGGCAAAGGCATCAGCCGACCTCCCACGTGCTGCTCTGCAGGCACTGTCAGCCATCCCAGCCTGTGTCAGCCATCCCAGCCTGTGTCAGCCATCCCAGCCTGTGTCAGGATCCCAGCCTGTGTCAGGATCCCAGCCTGTGTCAGCATTCCAGCCTGTGTTTAGGATCCCAGGCTGTGTCAGCCATCCCAGGCTGTGTCAGCCATCCCAGGCTGTGTCAGCCATCCCAGGCTGTGTCAGGATCCCAGCCTGTGTTTAGGATCCCAGCCTGTGTCAGGATCCCAGCCAGCTCTTCCCCATTAGAAAGAGCACCAGGACCCACTGTGAGGCTCAAAGACTCACCATGAGAAGGAGAAAACTTTGTGTCTGTGTCACCTCAAGCCTCTTTTCCCGTCACCTCAGAGCATCACGACACGATCTAGATCTTTCTTTCTTGAGGGGACTTTCCTTCTCTCTGACACATATCCTGCACATTCCTCTGCACCTTCCTTTCCTCTTGCATTTCTTCCCAGCCTGATTTCATACCTCCTCCCTCCTGTGCCTCTCCTCACCCCATCACCCACCTGGAATATACATGGTGTTAAGCTCTGGGGCTGGAGGAGTGTGAGGAGTGTGAAATCCTTGTGTGGGTGACCCCAGGTGCTTCTGTCAGTGGTCAGGGTCCTCCAGCATCCCAGTGAGTTGCACACTCCCCAGTGCCACGGAGGGCTGAGGTTCAATATAAAGCATATTTCATTAGAGAAGGATTTTCTGTCTGCCATGGGAACATGTGTAGGATCAGTTAGAAAGACCCTTTGTTGGGGAAAGTGGAATAGAACTGTTCTTATCCAGCCCACAAAAAGACAAAAACTAGTGGGAGTTGAAGAGAGCAGGTTTTTAGCTGTTGAAGAGATAATGAAGGCCAGCTTTTAGGATGCAAGCATCAATTCCCAGATTGCAGGATCCAGCTGGGCAAGGACCGGAATGAGGGTGGGAAAAGGTGTCTGGTAGTCATCATCCTGCCTCTTTGATCTGGGGCAGGCAGAACTGGACTTGTCTCTGGAGGCTGCTGGGGCACAGAGTTTTCCTCCTCCCCACAGCCCCTTCCAGGATGTGTGTGGCTCTGGAGGGACAGAGGGGGATGGCTTTGGTCAGGCTGCCAGGGACATCCCCAGGCATCACAGTGCACAGGGGACAGCAGTGCAGTGAGTGAAGCAGGCAGAGCAGAGGTTGGACTAATACGGATGTGGCCTTACACATCTTTTCCAGGCGACTCCGTGTTTTCTCCAAACTATTCTAAAAATACCCCCTGACAGCCTTCCTCCCATTCAGCTGACACAGGAAATTTAAAGTCAGTGATAAGAGAAAGTGAGCCTGGAAAGGAAGGCAGTGTGCTGATAAGGTTTGATAACCTTCACCCTTGCATGGCTTTTGCAGTGAGCTCTCGTGCAGGACTCTGGAAGGCCTCGAGGGACTGCGGCAGCTGATTTTTCATGTCACTTGCAACATGAAGGATGTCGGCAGCTCGATTTGCTCCCAGAAACTTGCAGGGAGATTGGTGAGAACTGGGCTTTCTCGGTGATCCTTACCCCAAAGCAGGGCTTTGGCAGGGCTGGGGAGGTGAACTTTAGGAGTTATTGTTGACACAGGAGGCATGGGAATATTTAAGATGGCAATCTGGCTTTGGGAAAAGACAGCACTGTGAGATCCCTGTGAAGGGGAGGTGGCAGCCAGTTCATCCCTTGCTGGCTGATACTGATCCTGCTGGTTTTCTCACATGGCTTGCAGATACCAAGGAGTTACCTTAGCCTTCAAGAAGCTGTCCTTGCAGAACAGCATAGAAGAAGTCAAAATGATGATGTGCAATATTTAACAGACAGACAAATAGAACTGATGATCGAGCAAACGCCTGGAAATGACATCAAAGACTATGAAGACTTGCAAACTGGTAGGTTAGAGCAGACCAGTCATTTCTTGGAAATTAGTATGTATGTCCAATTGAAATAATACACAAACAGTAAATACAAAGTACACCAGTGTGGAGCTCACTTTGGAAATAGGTGAGATATAAAATTAGTAATGGCACTTTGGGGACAGGGCTGGGAAATTTCTAGGATAGTCTGAGGATACTGGTTTCTTTCTTCTTTTTTTTTTTTTTAACAAGCTGTGTCTCATTTCTGCTCTGTGTAGAGTGAGGGTTGCCATAGTTTCAAGTCTGGCTTCTCTGTAGGGCCCCAATCTTGTGATCTTTACGGAGGCCTTGCTCCGCAGGAGGCAGGGAGAGCCCTTCCCCGTGAGGATGGCAGGAGGAGGGTGCAGGGGAGGTGTCATGGGGACAGAAGTTCTGGCTGTGAAGAAGTGAGATGTGGGTTTTACAAGTGGAGTGTCAGATAGCAGCACTCCTCAGATAGATGTTACTCTCCTGGCTTGGCTGCGTGCTGGCTGTGTCTGGAATGTGTAAAACTGCACAAACGACCTCATGGTGTTACTCTTCTGCGCAGTAGTTTCCTAATGCTGGTCTATTGCTAATCCCCAATTCTTCATTTTTTTGCAGCCATCAATTTTCTCATAGAGACAGGGACACTGCTGCACTTCCCAGACACGAGCCATGGCCTGAGGAACCTCTACTTCCTCGACCCCGTCTGGCTCTCGGAGTGTCTGCAGAGGATTTTCAACATCAAGAGCTCCAAGTCTGTAGCTAAGAATGGAGTCATCAGAGCAGAGGACCTCAGGATGCTGCTGGTTGGGACGGGCTTCACCGAGCAGACCGAAGAGCAGTACTTCCAGTTCTTGGCCAAGTTTGAGATCGCCCTGCCTGTGGCCAATAACAGGTACGTTGATAATCAGAGAGGTTTAGTCAGGCTGGAGAAAAATGGCCATTTAGTCAGTGGATATTAACAGGCTTTGCCACTCTAAGTGGTTGCCTTGACGGGGATCTTGTGCTGAGAAAATATCTGAGAGCGTTCAGCAGTGTCGTGGAAGGCACCCGTCCATTTGGGCTGTATTTCCTGGACTGGGCATCCTCTGGGCCAAACCAGCCCGTGTGAAAGCTTTCCCAGAGCAGTCTTTGTCCTCTGGGTGCATTGAGGCTGGTGACAGGCTCAGCCACCAGCCCGGAGGGGCAGTGACACCGCCGGGGATGTGGCCACGAGCAGGTGGAAGCTGTAAGGGCTCAGCCGGCGCAGCTGCAGCCGGGAGAGGATGTGAGGCCACGGCTGCCAGGCCTGAAATATAGATGGGCTGGAGTCATCTGTTCCCAGTGAAAGATCCTCACTTCAGTGTGGCAGAAAACTTCGGGTGATCGATAATTGTGTCAGCCCTGAAAGCAGCAGCATTTTGTTCCTGGTGAAATCAGGAAAGCGTAGCTTCAGCAGCAACGTGATTTATTTGATTTTTAACCTCAGTAGGTGCTGATCAACAGTTTTCCTAGAAATGGTCTAAGAAACCTCATTCTCTTTAAATGTTAATGAGTCCTCCTCCCCTCTGCCCCCCGATCCCTTTTCCTCTGGGCAGAGTTCCCTGCGATTTTTCTCTCTCCCATCTGCTTGGCGACAGCCTGTTGTTGGGCTAGCGGTGGGACCAGAGCTGTATTGCACTTTTGATGTGGCATTTGCATTTCACTTCCTTGCCCTCGCAGGACAGCGCGGCTGCATCGCCCCGAGCCCCTCGGGAGCTCTGAATGCCAGCACAAGTGCAGCATTCTCTGTGCTGTCATTATGCCTGTCACTTATCCAGTCCCGGATGCCAACAAATTTTCTCAGGCTTAACACAGATAAAGCAGCAATGTTTCTGCTCAGTCCGAAATGCCTTTTGGACTCCTTGTCACTATCTGCCATTTTTCTCCAAGGCAATTACATTGTCTGTGCCTCGGGAACAGGGAAACTGCTTTTTCATGGCCTGCCCAATGTTTTTCTGAGCGATCCAAGCCACATTAGCAGAATATTCTTCCCACTGACGGGCTGTAGCTATAGCAGGTTGGATTAATTTAATGTACTAGCCAGACACAGAGCAGTTATTTGTTACTGTGCTGCTGCAATTATTGTCTAGATTGCCAGATAGGGTTTCTGTGCAGTCAGTAGAGAAAGCAGCTGCCAGTTTCTGCTCTGAAAGGGTGCATGGGGGCATGTTTCACATATTTTCAAAATTTGCATTGGCTGTTGTTCAAGAGCGTCGAATCACCATCTGTGTTATAATCCACTAGATAGCTGTGGCCCAGAAGGGCCTCACTGGCCCTTCTTACACTCCTAGACCTTTTCTTGGATGTGCTGAGGAAAATTTATTGGCTGTCTGATGAGGCATCCACTACTTTTATAGAGCAAGAAGTTTTAGTTTGTTGCACTCTGCTTTTCTGCCTAAGGTGCGTGTAACTTAGCTGTGCTCTGCTTCTTAAAGTACAGTTAAAAGGGTGACCATTCTTACTGCAACTTGTAATTGAAATTTTTGCCAGTTTTACATTCCAGAGATGTTTCATGGAACAGATAATTTGATCATGTAATATGTCATCACGTGTGACATATGGAGAGAGCTGTTGTCTAATGATGGCTGTTTTCTCTAAGCTGATATTTTAGGTTTTACAGAATGCTGCAGCTGCTGGAGAGAAAACGTGAGAGGCTTTAAAGCACTGGATTCTGACCCAGCATTAGTTCTGGTTGTGTCTATTCCCTGCCAGTGTTAATTTGGTCAGGTCTCTTGGCCACGTGCCTCATTGCTGTCATTGTGCCCATCAACGATGAGCCCCAGATGCCAACACATTTTCTCAGGCTCAACACTGATAAACCAGCAGCGTGTCTGCTTATAAGCAAATAACATTTTAGATTGTACAGGCATCCTGGGATGTGTTTGGTACAGAAGAGTATCACTGACAGGAGATTTACTGGCAAGTACTGAAAGCCATAAGCTCATGGTTTTCAAAACAGTTGCAGTGTTCCAGGACGTTTAACTTCCAAAATACTAAAGATCAGGACAAATGAGTATTCTGGGCTTACTGGGAGATCTGAAAATAACTTGGAAACGTTGTGGTTCCCTAAACCAGCATAATTCCGTTACTGCTGACTGGTCAGGCACAGATAGCATCAAGTTTCCTTCACACTTGGGCGAAGTACCTAATAATCTGATTGCAGAGGAACGTGAGCTAGGCAAGGGATTTCTCTGCTGGCATCAGCCTGGCAGAGTGAGCTCTTGCTTTAGGAGTTTGTCAGGGGTGTGGCAGGGATCCATCAGCTGCAGGATGGAGCAGCAGGAATCCCTGTCGTGCTGACCCATGAGGTGCTCTCGTTCTGGGGCTGGGTTGAGACAGAGCAGCCCAGTCCCTGCAGCCTGGAACTCCTTTCCCCCCACTCTATGCTTACTGAACCTGAGCTGCTGGAGGTTGCTTTTGCATTGATCTGCTGTTCCACAGCTGTAATTCCCTGCTTCCTACCAGGGCAGAATAGTACAGAAAAAAAAAAAGAGTCCCGACATCACAGCTGTTCTAATGACTCCTATATTTTAATGCATTTAATTTGTGAGTACACAAATGCTCATTACATCAATTTTAGCCCTTTCCAATAGCCCTGGCTGAATTATGTAATGTCTGTTTTGCCTCTGCTTGCTTCCATAGTGTAAATTAATTTCTCCATGTATTGCTGCAGCGCTTTAGCCTAAAAGCTTTTTTATATGCAGTAGGCTGTGCCATTAAAAATCTCTTTGGAGACTGAATCGCCCTATTATCTGGTAACAATGTACTCACTGTTAAAAGCTGTAGCTAAAATCTGAGCTGTTGAACTTGATGTGTTTCAGCTACCTCCTCCCTCATCTGCTTCCTACCAAGCCGGCGTTAGATATCCACGGGCTCTGCCACCAGACCACAAACACGGTCCAGAGGGTCTTCAAGATGAGTTTTGTCCCCGTTGGCTTTTGGCAAAGGTTCATAGCCCGGATGTTAATTAGCCTGGCAGAGATGGACCTCCAGGTAGGTTGCTGTGTCTGTCTGCAAACAAAAGCAGACAGCTGAAGTGGTTCAGTGTAAGTGGGATGTCTCTTCACATCCCGCTCGCTTCTGTCACAGACTTCAGTAACATTTTTTGAGTCAACAGGGAGAGATGAGGCTCTGCACTGAAAATCTGATTCTGTTTTTACGGTAGGTGCCATTGAGAACAACAAATGGGCACTGGGGGAGAAAACCTGAGTTCCCCACAGCCTCTTTATAACGTGATCCCTTGGAAGGTCTCAGTTCCCCCAGCATCTTCCAATTACAAGGAATTGGAGTTCTGCCTGCGGCTCTTGTCCATGACCATTCCACCAGGCCAGACTCCCTCACGGCTTTGCCAGGGGAGATCTGGAATAGCTCCACCAAAGCCAGATATCTGAATCTCTGTGGGTTTAAATGAGAAGAAAATTACAGGACTGTTGCCTTAATGAGGCACCCCGTTAGTGCGAGTGCTGTGAGTGACATTGAAGCAGTGCTTGCAAGGTTCTGGGAGCCAAGTGGATTTTGGTGTTGTTGCAGACGTGTTTGCAGCAGTTTCTATCTGAAACTGTATAAAATACCTGCAAAATATTTATAGCACTGCTCTGGTATCTTCTTAGCAGCTCTCCATTGAGCTGTGGTCTGTCAGTGATGTACAGAACATGGAAAATGTGATACCTGTTTTTGGAAGGTCCTCTGTGTTCCAGGCTTCTCAAGCCATGTAATAACTTCACCTCTTTTAACGGGCTGTCTTGGCAACCCCTTGCTTACGTCCTCCTGGGCACTACATAATCCTAGAGCACCTTTCCTAGGGGCTTCATCCAGTCCTCATGAAGGGAGTGGAAAGGATGCCAGGCGTCAGACCTGTCTGCAGGCAAATAAATGTTGGAGCAATGAGCACAGCAGAGTCCTGCAGATTAACTTTTTTGGTTTTAAAACAGAAGTACATTTTGCTCTAAGTGCTGGTTTGAAGTGTCTTGGAGAAGAGCCATCTTCCTCCCACTAAAACAGGTGGAAAAGTTAACTCTCTGCATTGAAGGCAGGCTTCATCATTCACTAGAACATTTAGTACTTTAGGTTTATAAGACTTTTGTGAGTGCAGAATAAATACGGCAAATGTCACAGTTATAGAATTAGCTTTGTGCACTGATATGAAATTGTTCTTTTTTGAGTGGCATGAAAAAGATTTCCACTGTGGAAAAATCAATTTTACCACGTGTATTTCCATTCCATCGCAAAATTTTATATGAGAACAAGTCACTTTCACTGGAAAAGGTACAGCAGCACCTGTGAAAGCCAAAAAAAAAAAATCACCTTCTTGCTTGATTAAAACATCCTTATGAGAAAATCCAGCAGTTTAACGACTTCCATGCTTTTCTGCTTGTTTCAGCTTTTTGAAAACAAGAAGAACACCAAGACGAGGAACAAAAAGGTGACCATCTACAGCTTCACAGGCACCCAAAGGAACCGCTGCAGCACATTCCGAGTCAAAAGGACTCACACTGTTTACTGGCAGGAAGGTCTGTTCGTTACCTTTGATGGAGGCTATCTTAGGTAATTTGTGTTCATAATGCAGCATGTGTGACAGGGGACTAACAGAGTGTGTGAAACACGTCAGCTGAGTGGAGATGAATGGGCCTGACTCAGGCTGTGTGCTCGCTCATCAGGAGAAGAGGAGGCTCTTCTAATGGACATAACTCATCTGGTAACAACTGCTGACAAAAATGATGAATAGCTGATTATTTGGCAGGTCTGAATGTATCAGCCTTATCTGTTATTGCAGACAGAAGTTGAAAGAGGCCTGAGAACAAAAAGTGAAATTCAGAGCGGGGCTCTGCCAGCTTAAAATCGTGCATTTTCACATGCAAAGATTTCCTTACCTCAGTGAGTTTTCCACTGAATCCTAAAACTTCACCACTGCATGGCAGTAATCCAGGTCAATGGAGGTTGCTTCTGTGCAGCAGGGACTGTGGACAAGTGCCTTAACCTGGCCAAGGCAGAATGTCTGCTGGCTGCAAGCCTGGGGAAAACCTCCTGTCCATGTTCTTTCACAAATGCAGACATTTAAGACTTTTGCTCCTTCAGTCCCTGGCAAGACAGGGAGGAACCCTTGGTGCTGTTGCATGGTTGGAGACCAGAAGGAAGCAGTGACCTTCCCGAGTTTCCAAGCTCAGTAGAGACTTGAACCCAGACACTGCAAACCACAGGCTGGAATCCTGAATTCTGGACTGTGGTTGTGGTCATGCTGTTACCTCCCCATGTATTTCAGGGAGTTACGCTTTCATGGGAATTGTGCAAAAATTATGTTCATAAACTTTTCCAAATGGTTTTTGGAAATATCATTATTATTCCACTGGAATTTTATTACTGATTTTACAACTCCCAACCTTCCATCGTTCTGTATGGGGCATTTCTGTCAAAATTCTCCATCACACTCAGCTCGCTTAGGCCACAGTTTTCCCTAGGCCTGACCTTCTGTAGCATTTACCCTTTGTGAGGAACTGGCATTTCTGTGCAAGAATTTTCTTTTGAAAGTCATTTGCAGAGCAGACTGAGTTGAAAATCACCCTCGGAGCTAGATTGCTTTGTGTTTCGATGACTCATGAGCTGTGTGTTATTATGTAACTCAGGTTTCCTGCCAGAAAGAAAGTTTGTTGACACTGATACTTCAGGAAAGCTTCACAGGTCTGTCTTTCGGCTTTCTCACACAGCGTCGAGTCTTCTGATGTGAACTGGAAAAAGAAAAAAAGTGGTGGAATTAAAATAATTTCCCAGTCAGAAGTGAGAGACTTTTCAGCCATGGCATTCATCACGGATCATGTCAACTCTTTGATAGACCAGTGGTTCCCTGGTAAGAGAGCAACTGTAATTTTCTGTGCAGTGTTACGTCTCTTAAACAGAGGGTTCTTTGACAGAGCTCTCCAGGTGCACAATATTGTGTGTTAATTGAAGACCCCTCAGGCTCTGACAGTCTCAAGCCAATAACATTTGATAAAAGCTAATAAACCTGCAGACAGATCAAGGTTAGTTGCCAACACCCTTTGGTCTAGACGTTGTGTCTTCCAGTCTGTCTGTCACAGCAGCACAGGTGAAACATTGCAGTTCAAACAGGACCTGTAGGAGCTCAAGAGATTTGTCCAGTGCTCGTAGCAGGGGCAGGATTTGGCCCAAACTGCTTGGTGCTGTCCCTTGAACTCGTTTTGGCATCAGCTGGGGTGAGAATTTGCCCATCATTTCTAATGTTCTATGAGTTACAAAACTCTGATGTGAGAGGCACGAGTGAATGTGGTACCAAGGACTCCATGCCAAGGTAGCTTCCTTGACTCCTGCAGCTGTTTTTCCTGTGCTCAGCACAGATCCTGCTGTTACCCAGCAGGTTGTTTGCAACCCCAATGTACTTCGTTCGAAACCAAAACAAAATCTGAAGTGCTCTTTGTCGTCCTACCCTGGTCTAGAAAGCAGTGCCAAAGTCTCTTAATTGGAGGCTCTGTGGAGGAAACAGTGGTGCACTCTCACATACTCACGTTCTGCATGTTCTGAAGATAAAAGAACATTTTATTTGCCTTTGGATTAAAATAATGCTAAAGTTAATCAGTGAAGCTTGAGAAGAGCCACGACTTCAAAGGCTGAAGCCTGTGTTCACCCTGACTAATTGTGGGCATTTAATGGCGCCTGTCACCACAAAATCCCTCTGTAGTTGTGGGAGAGGTGTGAACTTCCCAAAGGCTTAGTCGTGGTAGAATCCACGTTTCCCCCGGAGGGGCTGAAAACGTTGCCCATGAGGGAGCCCACGGGAGCTGAGTTCCCAGCCTGGGTGCTGCAGGTGGGTGCTGAGCCTGAGCTCAGTGTGCTGTGCCTGAGCTCAGGGTGCTGTTCCTGAGCTCAGGGTGCTGAGCCTGAGCTCAGTGTGNGAGCTCAGGGTGCTGGGCCTGAGTTCAATGTGCTGAGCCTGAGCTCAGTGTGCTCTGCCTGAGCTCAGGGTGTTGTGCCTGAGTTCAGTGTGCTGAGCCTGAGCTCAGTGTGCTGGGCCTGAGTTCAGTGTGCTGAGCCTGAGCTCAGTGTGCTGGGCCTGAGCTCAGGGTGCTGTGCTTGAGCTCAGGGTGCTGAGCCTGAGCTCAGAGTGCTGTGCCTCCCAGCCTGCTCCCAACCCCATCCAAACCATCTGGCAGGTTGCAGTCTGAGAAGAGACAGAGACACTCAGCAAGTAGAAGGGTCTCTCCAACGCTTTATTCGCATACTTCTAGTTTTTGCTGGTCCTGAGTACGTTTTCCTTGCCAGCCTGTGACCAGAGCAGGGTGGCTGTTGGGCTATAGCCACAGTCCTGTCTCCCCAGCAGTATCCCTGTGTGCTTTGCAAAGCTATTTCCTATTCCAGTCAATGCCCTGCAGCAAACTGCTGCTGTGTGAGCATGACCATTTCCAGCCGGTGGATCCAGGTCGTGCTGCGGACCCTGGAATGCACTCGGAGCTGCTGCTGCTTCTCAGCTGGTGTGAATGACGTGGTTTCCTGTTTGTTTGCTCTCTTTGAAGCCCTGACAGCCATGGAGAGCGATGGCACGTTGCTGATGGAGCAGTATGTGCCCTGCCACATCTGTGCAGCTGCCAGGCCGGAGCAGGGCGAGGGCGGCGAGAGGATGGAGGACGTGCAGTATTTTAACATGGAGGATTGTGTCCTGACTGCCATCGAGCTGGACTACATCACGTGTCCTAACCACCCTGACATCCCCGTGTCTCTGCAAGAGCTGGTCCCAGAGCTTTTCATGACTGATTTTCCTGCCAGGTAATGCGTGAAAGCCTTGGGTTGAGTTTCAGTGTACCTGTCGTTTGGTTGGGCCCTTTTCCCAAGTCGCCTCTGCTGGAGGGATGAACTGACCACGGGAAACAAATCCATCTGCTCTCAGTCCGTGCTCTGGCAATTCATCCTGAGCTGCACCCCTGGTGTTCAGCAGCTTGCTTAGAAAATAGCTGTGTGCTGACCGAGTCATCACACCAGGAGTCCTTTGAGATCACTGGGGTGCAGTGTGAAAGTCCCTTTTTAAAGCCACAGCTGTCCTGCGTTGCCCAGAACTCTGGCCAGGACTTTCTGTAGTTGGAGCCTTTCTGGGATCCCACAAAAGGAGATTTTAATGTGGCAAAACCAAAAGGAAGTGCTGCTGCATCACAAGATTGGCACTGAAATGGCCTTAATTTTGCAAGGGCCTGTAGGTGAGTGAGTTTATGGACACCACAGGAGGATTCACACCGGGCTGGGGCTCCTGCTCAGCTGAGGGGCTGCTGGATGTGTTGGGTGTGTGGCAGCCCTGAACAGCTGAAGGAGCTCTTCCCTACCCATTGCAGCACTGCCAAGTCTTTAAGCTGCTTAGCTGCATTCCCAGATGGGCTCAGTCTTATACCCCTTATTACTCAGTGTGCAGAGCAGGAGGTCTGAGAGCAGGCAGCACAGGAGAGCAATGCCTCCTTTGGCTCCTGCTCTCTCAGAGCTTTCAGTGCCCATGCAGAATCATGGGACCTCTGGGCCAGGCTGTCCTGTTGGCTGCTGTCAGAGCTCTCTGTGCTCTCACTGGCCCCTGTTGCTTTGTTGGGGTCATTTTTCTGGGCAAACACCCCATCAGCTCATCACGCCAGCCCTCCTCACACTGTTATCTCCTGCAGATTTATTTGGCGGGTGTGCGGCGAGTGGAGATGTTTGAAGTGTGAACAGCTGTAAAAGTAGTCTCTGGGAGAGTGGGGAAATGATGAATTGCAGCCTGGGAACACTAAGCTGATTTGAATAATCAGGTTTCAGGGTGTGGGGCTGTTCATAAACATCCTGTCCTGCCTCGGTGGAAAAAAGAGGAACAGGAGGTAAATGAAGCAAAAAAAAAATCGTTAATACAGATAAATGGTACAAGTATCAGTACCTGTGTCATCTGCTTGGAAAAGGAGCTTATGTGCTTTCCAGATCTGTTTGATTCTTGTGGGATAAATTCGTAAAAAGCCTTTTGTGCTTCTTTGCTCGAATTACTTTTTTCTGTGAGAAATCTGTTGTACAGCATGAGCCAGCATAGAGTGCACTGAGATGACCAAGGTAGTTTAGGTGATCCAGTCCTCTTGGTAGATAAGACAAGAACCTATTAGGCATTTGTGAAAATGGAAATCCCATTAAAAACATGAATTTACAACGTCTTTGAAACTTTAATTAAAAACCCCCAATTTCTATTTGGCAGACTGTTCCTGGAAAATAGCAAACTGGAATGCAGTGAAAATGAAAACAACGTTCTTGGCCAGGGTGGAAGTGGAACTGTTATATATCGGGCACGATACCAAGGAAAACCAGTGGCTGTGAAGAGATTTCAGATTAAAAAATGCAAGGGATCTCCCACTTCAGCTGCAGGTACAGTGCACAGATTCGGTGTTGGGGATCTGGGAATCTGCAGTCTGGGATCCCAAGCTGCGACCAAAGGGTCTGCAAAGCGCTGACAGCACCTGATTAAACACAGCATGGAAACAGATAGCAAAACTGACGGGTTTCAGTGGAGGAGGAGGATGCATCTGAGAGTTCTTCATGAGCACTTGTAGTGGTGAAGGTCACTGGCACTGCGGATCAGAAGCTGGATTTACAGAGTACCAAGGCAGAGCCCCTGATTGGGAGGGGAGGCAAGATTTCAGCTCCTGTTCCCGAGCTATTTGGCCATGAGAAGTGTGGATTTGCTTAGGTTTGCACTAAGGATTTTGGGCCTCCACCTCTGAATCAGTGTTTAACCCCTTCTGTGCCAGCAGCTGCAGAAAGCAAACTGGGAATCCCTCTGAGCCCACCAGCTCCTCTGGGCAGGGACGGGCTCTCCTGTGGAGCCCAGGTTCCCAGCAGAGCCTCAGTCCATGGGCAAAGGAAAGGGGGAAGCGCCTCACATTCCTCATTTTTGTCAGGGGAGGATGTGGTGAATCCCTGAGCTGTGGAGGAGGCCAGCTGCTGTCCCAGTGACAAATAACCTTCGGGAAGAGCCGAGCAGCCTGTGGTGGGCTGTGGCAGCAGGACCATTAGTGTGATGGGTCTCTTCTGGCAGGGAAGCTGGGAGACTGTGGGGAAGAGCCCTTCCAGCAAAGGGTCTGTGACGTGCCATCTACACAGAGTCCCTGCTGGGAGGAGCACAGCACGAGTTTTCCCAAGTCATCCAAGGGATAAGTGTGTGCCAGACACCTGAGCCTGGTGTTTACAGTCCAAAGGAGCTCTTGCTTCCTGAGGCACCAGGTAGATCCTGCCTATAGCCGGTGTCTCTTAGTGGCTCATGCATCAATATAAAGATTCAACTGAAAGCCTTGCTGTGGGCATGATCCCAGCAGCTGCCTCCCTCCTGCAGCCCTCGCTCGGTGATCAGCACCTCCCGAAGGGTCTGTGGCTCGTTCCCTGGGCTGGGCAGTGAGAAGGGGGTGGTGTGTCTTGCCAGATACCATGCTGAAGCACCTGCGGGCCATGGACGCCATGAAGAACTTCTCGGAGTTCCGCCAGGAGGCCAGCATGCTGCACTCCCTGCAGCACCCCTGCATCGTGTCGCTCGTCGGCATCAGCATCCACCCGCTCTGCTTCGCCCTCGAGCTGGCCCCGCTGGGCAGCCTCACCACCGTGCTGGCAGAGAACTCCAAAGGTAAAGCCAGGCTCTCCCCGCGCTCCTCTTCCCGTGACAAACGGGCAGCGGTGTTTAAATCACTGCTTGGTTTGCTGGAGGGGATTTTTTTTTTTTTTTCCCAGGCTAAGGGAAGTGGGAGGGATGGAATTGCTCTTGTATTGCGCTTTTGGGAGCTTAGTAAAATCGATGCTCGGAGTTCTCAAAGCTACTTCGGAGACCTGGATTTTCAATTTCTCTGCAAATTAATACGGAGTGCATCTCTCTTCAGTGCTGTATGGATGGTGCTGTGTTCTTCCCCCTGCAGATGGGTGTCTGGTACTCTAAATTATCTCGTAATTATCTGTATTGCTGTCATTGTCAGATGAATGACACTAATTCCAAGATAAGTTGAGGCCATCTGACCCTCTTGGCACCTTGGCTCCGTGTCAGCTTTCAGTCAAACACTAATTTTCACCAGCTGATTTAGCAGCCTAGAAGTGAAAGGGTTTAAAAAAAGAATCTAATAGGACTGTCAGACACGTATAGTAACATAAACAGTGTCATTTCAAATGGTGGCATTGAGTGATGCTTTAAAAGGTTGTCAGTTACTGCTCTGGAGTTAAAAAGAGGAGAGAGGGGGAAGAAGAAGCAGTTGTGGCAATTACGAGAGCTGTGGACGGGCTGTTCCTTTGTGCCAGGGTCCTCCTTTGTGCCGCTGGGACACATGCTGACGCACAAAATAGCCTACCAGATCGCCACGGGCCTGGCCTACCTGCACAAGAAGAACATCATCTTCTGCGACCTCAAGTCAGACAACATCCTGGTGTGGTCCCTGGACGTCAAGGAGCACGTCAACATCAAGCTCTCCGACTACGGCATCTCGCGGCAGTCGTTCCACGAGGGCGCGCTGGGCGTGGAGGGCACGCCGGGCTACCAGGCCCCCGAGATCCGGCCCCGCATCGTCTACGACGAGAAGGTGGCCACGGGTGTCCGTGGGGCAGCCCCGGGGTGGCACTGGGGGGCTGGCACCGTTCCCTGGCTCCATTCCCGTATCCGTGCGTGTGGGGTGGCGCTGGTTTTCTCGCGGTTTCCTTCCTTGCTCTCCTCTCCGCCCGCCAACAGTGCCTTGCCCTGATTTTCCTCTCTGTTTCTGGCTCCAGGTGGACATGTTCTCCTACGGGATGGTCCTGTACGAGCTGCTGTCTGGGCAGAGGCCTGTTCTGGGGCACCACCAGCTCCAGATCGCAAAGAAGCTGTCCAAAGGGATCCGTCCTGTGCTCGGGCAGCCCGAGGAGGTGCAGCTCTACAGGATGCAGGCACTCATGATGGAGTGTTGGGACACTAAGCCAGAAAAGGTACAAGAGCACCCTCCTGACCCGTGCTCCCTGCTCTGGCTGCCCTCTTCGTGCAGGAGGGCTGAGCTTGCTCCTGGTACAGCACAACAGCTCCATTGCCCGTTTACCCCTCCTGCTGATTTGGCCCAGAATTTCTGTTGACTTAAACTGAGAGTTTTATGAATGAAATGATGACAGATTTGTGGCCTTAGACATCTGTGGTGACTTGAAGGTCCCTTGATGTCGATGGCAGTTAGGCTGCTGATTTCACCAGGGCAAGACATTGCCCATAATTTCCAGAAACAGCTCCAGTGCCATGCTGTGAGTGCAACTACAAAGACTTCAAAATCCCCAAGATTATAAAAGGAGGTGTGAGGAAGAAAAAGCTTCACAGTACAAGAAAAGGATTATGCTGCATTACATTTTTCATTAATTTCAGTTGGTGTTTTAGAGCTGCTGTCCTTCAAACAAAGGTCAGCCTGACTCTCAGACAGCTACACGCTGTCATGCAATGGGTCAGCTTCCAAAATTCATAAGCCTGGAGAAATGAATCAGTAAAACGTGTAAGAGAATGACAGACCAACCTTTAATAAATAATCATAGAACCAGAGAATGCTTTGGGTTGGAAGGAACCTTAAATATAATCCAGTTCCAGGGACACCCAACCTGTGCTCATGCTCGGGATTGCCCCGATCCAGGGGCAGGACCTTGTGCTCGGCCTTGTCGAACCTCCTGTTTATTATGGTTCTCCTGTTTCACCTTGTGTGACGTGTCTTCCTCTTTCCCTTCCCCCTCAGCGTCCCCTGGCCGTTTCTGTGGTCGGGCAGATGAAAGATCCTACCTTTGCAACGTTCATGTACCTGCTGCCCTGCGGGAAGCAGTCTTCCTTCTTCTGCTCCCCGGGGCAGGAGTACACGGTGGTGTTCTGGGATGGGAAGGAGGACACCAGGTGAGATGGCTCCCGTGAGCAATTTCTGGTTTTTCCTTTTTCCTTTTTAAGTAAAAAATCCTTCAGCATCTTCGCTTCTGCCTGTGGGAGGGAGGTAAAGAAGGTGAAAGTGAACTTGGATGGACGCCAAGAATACGGTGAACACTGTTTTCCCAAACTCTTTTAATTGGGAACAGTGGTTGCTTTATAAAGGATATTTAATGAGCTTAACTCTGCTTCAGTTAATATGAGGAGAAGATTAGGGCAGTGTAATGATTCACACACACAGGATGAAGCATTTGCACATGAGAACAGACATGTTCTGCCTTCCCTAATGAGGCCATTTAACACTAAACCTTTCCTAATTGAGGCTGCAGTTCCATCTCTCTTCTGCAAAGCAATTAAGCACATGCTTAAATCCTATTGCAATCATCAGGATTTAACCACATGCCTGGAGCTGTGTGTGCATCCAAGTGTGCACTGCCAGTAAAATGTGTTCTGGACTGAAGGCGTGTGCTTAAAATGTTATTAATTATGACTGAGGTGATGGCATTTTGCTCAGCCACATGTGACCTGCGGCTAGTTAGGTTCATTTTTATGGATGCTGCTGATTTTTATAGCCTCAGTCTTATTTGGAAATGTTCACAAACTGATCTGAATTTTATATTAATGTGTTCATTATTTGTAACCATTAAGCTAATGGGAAAGGCACGTGACTTGTTGCTGAACTGTTTGCTTTGCCATTTGTGGTGCCTGGTCAATTGTTCAGTGCAGACAGTGTAACTTTTCCTGCAGGACTAGTGAAGCACATGGCACTCCCAGATGTATTTTGAATAGGTTACAGATCTTTGCTCTGTAGAATCATGCTCCTCTGTTTATGTACTGGAATAATAATGAAGCCAGATAACAGCGAGGCAGTGAACTTGAAGAGCAGATATCCTCTTGAGAACCTGATGGGCAAGATGGGCTGAGACTTCCCAGCTATTAATTACTGCTGTTCAGCTGGAGCTGTTTGTCTCACAGCTCAATTACAGGAACAGACCACATACGTCCTCCTAGCCCTGTGCAAAGTCAGAGAGCTGAGTGTAAATCTTCACAGAAGCAATTGCACCTCTGCCCCTGAGGAAGAGCCATGGCACGTCTTTCTTCTCCTTTGCCATGAGGAATTTACAGTTTGGAGGGGTGTAGATCCTTGCAGCATCTTCCACATCTGGGCAGTTGTGTTATGGCTCGGCCACGAGTGCCACAAGTCCCTTGGCCCCATGCGGGAGGAGCGTTGGCCGTAGGAAATTGTTGCTTGCTCCTTTCAGGAACTACACGGTGGTGAACCTGGAGAAAGGAGTCCTGGAAGTGCAGAGGATGAGCTGCCCAGGAATGAAGCTGTGCTGCCAACTCAAACTGCAGAGTGCCCTGTGGGCAGCCACGGAGGTGAGCGTTGCCTGTGCCCCCCTCGAGAGGGGCCTCGTTAGGGGAGACACAAACGAAGAGAAAGAGCCTGTTAAATTAGTAAAGCCAGGAGTGCGTGAGACAAAGGGCGTCTCAGATGAGCAGAGTGACTTTGTGTCTGCTGTCTCCAGGTGTTTTGTTTCCACCTGACACACGGATCCAGACCGTGCCTCCCGCAGCCCGGGGCGATCGTGGGAACCTCGGCTTTCCGAGGGGAAACTCCCGGGGTGGGAGCAGTCTGTACCCAGGGGTTCATCTGGGAAATGTCCTTATCTGCGAGCGATAAGGGGAGGCAGGGACAGAAAACATGCATTTCAGGGTGGGGTTTTGAAGGAAAAGGCCTGAGGGATTTGGAGGTTGGTGGGAAATGGGTACCCAAGTTTTGTGTTCACCATGGGAAACTGCAGCTTAAAAGATAAAGAGTGAGACAGCGTGGCTGATTTATCCCCCAGAGCCCCTGTCCACCCATCAAAAACGGCTGTGTTAAGTGTCAGCCAGTTCTGACACCACTGTTTCACACAAAACAAATTAAAAACAGCCAAAAAATTAAATGTACCTGAAGTTCAGTGTTTTAGAGTGGGGAAAAAGAGCACCGCACTCGCTGAGTAAATAATTTGTATTGGCTGTTTTACTCCACCCTGGCATGGATGCTGTGAATGTTGTGAATATAGGTTGGTTTTTTTAGCAAAATAAAATAGAGTTAAAGCTCAAATATTCCCTTTTTTTTCATAACAGTAAGTATAGAAAAATTGAAATTCAAAAATCTTAAAGAATTGTATTTCCACCTTTTGGATCGGAATGAGAAGTGTTGCTGGTTCCCAAACGGGGTGCTCTTGGTCAGTCTAGTAGATTTAGGAGGTGTGGGACAGGTATAATTCCACATAAAATGTAATACCAGCTTCCCTTGAATGGACAGATTAATGCAAAATAGCATACAACCTGCTTCAGTTGTTTGGGATTTTTGCACTCAGGGTTGTCAGATGCTGCTTTTGGGTGTGGTGATAAAACCCCTACACTGATGATTTTTGGTGACTTTTGGATAATGCATATGTTGCCCACAGGCCATTCTGGGGAGTGCAGCACCTGCATTCTACCCACATGCCAAAGGCTCTCCATGGAAAACAGAAATTCACACTTTGTATGTCAAAAAATACAAATAAAAGCTGGTTTTGGAACCAATTAGATCTTGCTCAGGTATCAAAATACGAAAAGTAGGGAGGTGATTGGCATTTGTAGAGTTTTAAAAGAATGCTCTTTTCACAGGACCAGAAGATTTCTGTGTATGGATTGCAGGGCATGTGTCCCTTAAAGACTCCACTGAAGGGTTTAGACACTCCTGCCACTGTCAGCTGCTTCCTGGTGATGCCTCTTGTCAAAAGGGTAAGGAACACCCCAAAGGAGAAGGGGCACGAGTGAGACTCTGCTGCTGGGCCAAGCTGCCACGCTCAGCTGGTGCTGAAGGACTTTGCAATGCCCAGGAACATTTTGGCACTGCAAGGAGAAGGTTTCCAGGTCTTTGTGCCAGAGGACAGAGGTGTGGGCAGGAACCTGAGTCAGGGGACCAAAGCTGGCACTTCCAGGCCTGCTGGGAAAACAGTCAAAACAGATCAAATTCCTCGGCAAGGAAGTTTTCCAGCTGCGTTTCCACATCAGTGGAACACAAGGTTTAGGCTGATCAAGCAGAGGAGAGAAGACATGAAACAATAATTAGAATAGAGGTTTGTTAAGTGCTAATGCAGGACGTGGGTACATCCTGCCTCTTGTACCCACTGTTTTCCTGGGCTGGGAGCTGTCATTTGTGTGCACAGTCATCCTGAAATGTTACCTGGGCTCAGCCACGCTCCTGTTTTGGTTTTGAATGAGAACACTTAGATAATACAGCTGGTTTGGGTAGTGCTCTTATGGGTAACGTGGATAATTACTCTTATGGGCATTAAAACAAGTTATATGTTATCTGCCTAGCCCTGGAATTGCCAACGTCCCGTTTCTGGCAGGAGAAATCTGACCTGAGTGCCTATTGCGGGCAAGTCTTGGGAGATGTATAAAAACTGTTTTCGAGCTAAATTACCTCCGGTTTGCTTACAGCCACCTGAAGTGAAAACATATCATTATGTTCCTACATTACTGGTAGCTGTGTAGTCTTTGCAAATGCCAGCAGGCTGGGATGTGTCTGAGAGCTCAGCACGGGGCAGCTCTCGGAGCTGCTGGTTTATACCAGGCCTGTCCTGAGCCACTCTCCATTTCTGGCTCTGGGATTGCTGCATGGGCAGAATCCGAGGCAGATGGTTTGTGTAAGGTGCGCTGCTGCGCTTCCAAACTTGGTGGGAGTAGGACTAAAGTAGGGCATCGATGTGAAGTTGGCACAGGGCTGGATTTCTCTGCATCTGTTGGCTTTCCTTGGCTCCTGGACCTGCAGCGTTTCTCCGCCGTGGAGCTCCATTTCTGATGCGTAGGGCAAATTTCTTTTTCATGCTGCCTGAGGTTCTGTCCAGGACAGTCGAAGGAGTCTTTTGCTTTCAGCTTTTCCACTGTCACACAGCTTGCAAAGCCATTCCTCAGGGGTTACGAGTGGCTTTATGTCTCCTGGTTTCTATTTCCAGTTTGTGGCTTGCCTAGAAAATGTCATAAATAATGCCAGGCCCTACAATAGCAATACTGAGTCTAGACACCTCCCTTCCTCCCCCAACCCTACCCAACCTTCCAGAAATCCACCTCCCTTCCACTCACTCCTTCTTAGTTTATTGGACTTACTTTTTCCTCTCTCCTTTCTATGAATGAGTTTGGCAGTGAAATGGCCAGAGCAGCAGCCCGGGGATGTGCAGACCAGGCTGGCAAGAGCTAAACCAGCCAGTTCTTCCAAAAAACCTATGTGGAAAGCTTACACTTGTCACACTCACTGCCTGGCCAGCAAGCTCTATCAGAGTTATCACAGTCATTGTTGTCCAGTGGAGAAGGGAGTTGCATTTCCCTGGGAAGAAAGCCTTGAGCTGCTGAGATGTGAGGTAACTTTTAGTGGAGAATTGCCGAGGGATGTTGCTGGGAAGGGGAATTCTTTACGACTGCCTTGGGGAGGCTGATCCAAAAGAAATAGTTTCCAAAACTTGGTTTCTCATCCAAAGGGAGCATCATGGAAATTTGAAAGCAGGCAAGAGGGGCCCAGAATCTGAAACTCACCCGCCAAGGAAAAGTCTTGTACAATATAAGCTTTTTGTTGCATGCTTTTTGTTACCAGGATGATTCTTTTTGGTAAACAATACAATTTTCAGAAGGAAAAAAAAATTAGCAAATGAGCAGGTTAAAAAGGGCGAACCAAGACATGTTCTGCCTTGGTTTGCAGCTTTCTTACCACGAGATGTGGAGGGGGAGAGAAACCTGAATGGGTGCAAATCTTCGGCCTCACGCAGAAACCTGCAACACGTGGAAACAAAAGCTGCATTTAAAGGCTGCAGCCAGCAGTGCCAGACCCTGCGGGGACGAGAGGAGGAGGAGGAGGTGACCAGGCCCTGGTGTAGGGTTTTTTGCCGTTTCTCCTGCCCTGCTGGCAGCGGGACGAGGCGTCTGGAGCCGGCTCATCCCTGCACATCCCAGCCCGGCACGGCCCCGCTCGGAGCCTTCCTCCTGGCACGGCGGGGCTGCTGGCAGCGCACAGCCTTCAAATGCAGTTTTGTTGCTGTGTGTTTGTGTTGGCTCTCCGTGGAGCCCGAACGTTGAAAATGAATTCTGAGAAAGTTACTTAAGGTTTCTGGAGGCTGCAGCCCTGCCTGCCTTTGGTCACTGCTGGAATACCCCGAGCAGGAGAGTTTTGCCTCACTGGCACCAAATAAAATCTGGCGAGTTGGTGGCACCTGTGGGGAGGTGGTTTTTCACGTGGTCTTCTGTGGAATTGGTCACTCCCTCAGCTCAGTCACAGGAAGGATGGCAGGGTGAGAGCATTTATCAGCATTTGGATTCCTGGTTCTTGTTTCTTATCTCTCTGAGAGATAGCAACAATGGTTGGATAGAAACAGATCCTGATAGCCAAGACAGAGAGCAATAAATGCCCCAATGGAAAAAATATCTTCCAAATCTGCTTCCACTGTTGTTCCATCACAGACAGGCCAGGGTTTGGCATTGATATTACTGGCAACACCAGGAGGGGATCACTGACCCACCTCTGCCTGGTTATGGTGCTGACTGCTCAGTGCCAGGGAAATTTGGCCTGTGGAACCCAAAAGGGAATAGGGATTCTGTTCTGTAGTAGCTGACACTAATCAAGGAATTCAAAATAATTTTTTGTGAAGACTGTGCTTGGATAATTCAGCATTATCAAATCAAATGAGACAAAATTATAATCTCTGAAGAGTTTAATAGTGTCCTGTGTCATGCTGGGAGCAGTTCAGGTTGACATACCCGCATTACAGTTAATATCTGATGTTCCCATTTCAATTTAAATTTTCCATTTTTAGTAAGAAATGCCTCTTGTGCAGGGTCCTTCAGACTGGAAAAGTTGGACTGCTTTTTACCAGAGAAATGTGGGCTGTTATGCTTTGTTTTATTCAGTTTTAAATAATTGACGTCCTTTCCAAAGGAAAAGAAAACCCAAACCCCAGCCTGTGCAGAGCATTGTGCCATGATCCAACCTACTGATGCAACTCCTTGGCAAAGCCACTTCCAGGAGCCTTTGCACCAGATCCACATGGCAGCAGGGACATGGCACTGAGCACTGCAGGTCGTTGGGGTTTCTTTTAATTAGTGGTTAGAGGATTGGGACTGGACTGAGTTAGTCCAAGCCCCATTTCACAACTTTCCACTTGCTTTCCTAGTTTTTCCCATTACAGTAAAATTCTGCTGTGATTTGGATTAGTCATAGAGGCTCAGTGCTCTCGTGGTTTTACTCATACTTGGTGTGCAGAGAGTGTCTCTTTGTCCAGGACTCTCAATGAGCCTTGCAAGCAGAGCTGTCAATTAAATAACACGCTGCGCTGCCTGCCCCTCAAAAGCTGGGGCAAGTCAAGATACTGATTTTTCTGTGGGTTTAAACACCCTGGGAACTACTGTCCAGGCCTGGCAGAGTCAAGATCCCTGGAAGGGCACAGGGATGCCTTAATTTAATTTTTGCATTCCCAGCCAAGGGTGACTCTGAGCCCCCAGCCCATCTCACTGGCATCCTGGGCATGCCAAAGGCAGGGCTTTCCACTGTGGAGAGGCTTAGGAGGGGTGAGGTTGTGTCAGCTTGTGGTGCTCTTGTCTGGTTCTGTTTGCTTTGCTGTGCTTGGTCCAGGCAGCAAAAAAGTCCTGGGTAAAATGGTCTTTTTTTAGAACTTACTGCTCTGCAGGGAGGAAATAGAAAGGCCTTTGAGGTGAGTGTTGTTTTATCTGCTTCACAGATGGGGGAGTTTCTGGTACAGGCCCAAGGTCACGGGGAGTTTTGTTCCCAAGAGATCCATTTCCCAGTCTGTTTAACAGCATTTTGCCCCGCTGGGATGAGCTGGAGGAGTCTCTGAGCCGTGGCCTTCTCAGCAGCTCCCACCCCTGGGACGTGGGGGATGCAGGGCCATGGAGCTGGAGCTGTGTCCAGCACATCTGTGTGCTGAGGGGCAGGTTTTTACCAACCTGCAGAATTGTTCGTGGCACTCGGCAGGTGCTTTGCTGAACTGCTGCTGCTTCTGTGCCCTTGGCTGGGATATCTGAGCTGCCAGGGATCCCAGACCCAGAGCACATCCCTGGGAGGAGCAGTGCTCTCAGAGCAGCAGACTCTGGATGTGGAGCAATCACTGGATGCTCATGTTTGTGAGAATATTGGCTCCCTCTTCCCATTTTTGCTGCATTTCTTCCTTTCCTCTCCTACCTGCACTGATAGCAATAGCTTTACTCCTTTTTGGAAGGGAGCCGGGTTTCTACAGCTGGATTCCTCGGATCATGATGGCTGTCTCTGAACATATTCCAGATTGAATTTGTTAACCTTCAGGGCAGGCTGCCAGGTCTGTCTGTCCGCCCGTGCCAGTAAAGAGAGAGGTAATACTGGGTGAAAGGAGCGTGGCTCTGCAGCAGCTTCTAGGGAATGACTTCTTTTTACGTTGCTGTTATCGCTGTTTTGGGGTGAGTTCCTGATGTTCTTGCAGAATGTGAGAGGTAGGCAGAGCCTCTGGGATTGAATGCTCTTGTGTTGCAGAGAAGTAAAGAAAGAGAAAGAAATTCTTTGCTATGAGGGTGGTAAAGTCCTGGTACAGAGAGGTTGTGGACTCCCCATCCCTGGAAGTGTTCAAGGCCAGGTTGGGTGGGGCTTGGAGCAACCTGGTCTAGTGGAAGGTGTCCCTGCCCATGGCAGAGGGATGGAATGAGATGATCTTTCAGGTTCTTCCAAGCCAACCGTTCTATAATTCCATGAAATTTTTCTCTCTTCCTTGCAGAACTCATACATGGTGCTGGCCGGCTTGTCAGACGGGCTCGTAGCCGTGTTTTCAGTGTCCCAGGGCCTGCCAGGGGACAGCTGCTCCTACCTGTGCTCCCACACAGCAAACAGGTCCAAATTCAACATCTCCGACGACGACCCGCGGCAGAACCCGTACCCGGTGAGGGCCATGGAGGTCACCAACAGCGGGGCCGAGGTGTGGTACAGCAACGGCCCCGGCCTCCTCGTCATCGACTGCGCCTCCATGGAGATCAGCAGGAGGCTGGAGCCCTTCAGCCCTCCCTCCCTCATCACTTCCATCGCCTGCAACTCCGAGTGCCACGGCGAGGAGGTGGTCTGGTGTCTGGACGACAAAAGCAACTTCCTGGTGATGTACCACGCCACCACCTACCAGCTCTGTGCACGCTACTTCTGCGGGGACTGCAGCCCCCTCCGAGACATGTTCACCATCCAGCAGCCCTCGGCTGCCATCCCAGCCACAGCCCCCCTCAGCCACGGGGCCGTGGAGAGCAGCCCGGCGGGGGACATGAGCATCATGTACAGCCCAGACGTGGGCACTCAGATCCTCAACCACCAGGACTCGCTGACAGATTACTGCTCTGTGTCTTCCTTCTCCTCCTCGCCCCCCAGCAGGGTTACCCGCTGCCCCTCCAGCCTGCCCAGCTCGCCCCTGAGCTCTTGCAGCGCACCCTTCTCCACAGACTTTGAGGAGTCTGAGAAGTTCCACGAGCTGAAGGCTCCCCTGGATCACGACGCTTCGCCTGCAGGTGACAACACGGAGCATCTCCAGGCAGTCAAGATTCTTCCCGTAAAAGACCTCATCTGGATCCCCAGGTAAGTGGGTCACTTACCAAAGCAACTTGGTCAAAATCCCTCCTGGCTGAACATGAGATTAACTCAGGCTAATTCAGCAGCTTTTGCATTCCCGGTATGATTCACCTGGCCAGAAAGTCAAGTTACCATTGAGAAATTCTGTTCCCAGTACAATGGATCACGGATTTTCTATGCCTTTTGGAAGTATGCAGTGTTGAGCAGAGTGGCCACATGGAATTGGGTTGGTTTCAGCAGAATGAGAAGGGGGTGGTCAGGCTGAAGCCCTGTTTTCCCCAGCTACTGAGGAAACAATGAGCAGCAGGCAGCCTCCTTGCTCGGACACAGCCCTGGCAAGTCCTGCTGCCTCCCATGGAGCTGATGGAAACCTCTGGGAAGCTGATTGTGCTTGTCACAGGATCTGTCACTGCAGTGGATTCAGGATGCCCCCGTGGCATCACAGTGCCCCCTCCCCTCCCCTGCAAGGCACCACGCGGCTGCAGGCGGGCGTGGAGCAGGGGATGGATATCCAGCACGGATCTTCCTCAGCTGGCAGCATCCCCAGTGCTGAGGATGTGACATCTGCCTCGTTTCTCTTCTAGGAGAGGAGGGGACATCATCGTTATCGGGCTGGAGAAGGAGTCGGGCACCCAGCGGGGCAGGGTGATCGCGGTGCTGAAGGCTGGGGAGCTGGCTCCCTACGGGTGAGGCTGACTGGGCACACGGGTCTGCAGGGGCACAGGGGGGCTGGGAGGCAGAGGGGAGCTCTGCAGGCTCTTGGGAGCTTCCTCTTGGCTTCCAGCAGCCTCTGAGGAGTTCCCACCCGGAGGGGAGACAGTCACTGGTTGCACATGGAGGCGTGCGCACGCTCTCGGAGAGGGGCGGACAGCGAGGGGAAGGCGCCGTGACTACACCTGGTCTCCAAAATCCACAGACACTGAGCACCCCATAATGGCACAGACAGGACCATGCACAGTGTGATAAGGTCGGCCTGATCCTGCCTGGTGCTGGCTCCCGGTGCTCTGAGGGCACCTGGCAGAAGGTCGGAGCAGCTCGGCAGACTCAGGCCCCACGCTCGGAACAAGAGGTGTATTTATGCAGAGCACGGCGCTTGTCTGTGGCTGCATTCACGTGGGTCAGGTTGATGTTCCGGCTCTAAATGAGCACCTTTGTGCTGTGGGCAGTGACAGGCCGGGGGACGGCTCCTGGAGCACAGGGGAGAGCAGTTATATACGTTAATTTAAAGTGTTTCATACAGCGGAGGAGAGTCCAAGTAAATAAATAGCTGCTGGAGAGGTGGGGGTGTTCCTGCTGATCACTTAAATACCAGTCTGGGATTGTACTATTTATGTCCAAACAAATGCAGGTTAAGCAGTCTTAAGGATTATAAATGATCGTTTATTACCACCAGGCAAACACAACAGGAGATCAAAGGCTCCTGCCATTCCCTCTACTCTGAACTGAGGGTCTTTATCAGTTAGCTGGGAGGAGAGAATTCTCTTTATTGGTCACAGGTACTCTTAGGTTGGTTTTGCTTAACCCAGACTGAGTGTGGAGTTCAGGCAAAGTGACACGACATCTCACACCTGCCCTGCCCTGCCCTGCTGCCTGACTGGAGCAGGCTCCATGGCCATTAACCCTCCCTGTCTGAACAGCAGGATAAAGAGCAGGGTAGTGCCTGCCTGATTGAAGGGCAGAGCAGAGAGGGGAGGGGGCTTCGTGTGGGCAGTCCCTGATAAAAACCAGCTGCCAAGGACAGTCCTGTGGCCAGTGCTCCCAGCTGGGCGCCTTTCTGGGGAAACAGTTTGGGACCAGCCTTCCCCATCTGCTCCAGGAGTGGTGTAGAAGGAGCTCAGTAAGGGCTGGACTCCTGTCCCGTGGACCCCGCAAGGGAAAAGTGTCACTGGCTGCCCAGCCACCTCCCTCCAGGGTTTCTGCAGGGCCAGCTTCAATGGAGACCGTGAAGGGAAGCGCATACAACACGGCAGAGAGGGATCCCTGAGTGCTGCCACAGCTGGGCCTGCTGCTCCGGGCTCGGGGCTCAGAGCCTGAGCTGGCAGGGCTGGGCTCCATCCCACTTCCACACTATTTCAGGCTGCAGAAGTTTTCGGCAGCCTGTCAGCTGTGTTATGATGGAGCTGTTCTGAAAGTGCCCAGCTGGCAGCAGGAACAAGAGTCTGTGGATTTAGCAAATCAGGAGATTAGCAGCAACTTCAAATGCCACGACAGACTTAAGCCCCCACCTGCATGTTTAGGCACCTGAATCCCTTTAAAAACCTTTTCCCATGTCACTGAGCTGCTTGGTTTTGATGTGACACAGTTTCTGATCCCTCTCTTTGTTACATTCTCCTTGCTCGAGGATTTGCAGCTTGTAAAAAGCTTGCGTAGCTGGAAGGGAAGCTCATGAGCCAGCGCTGTGCTCTCAGAGCTGCCCTTCCCTGCAATGCCCTTCCCTGTAATGTCCTTCCCTGTAATGTCCTTCCCTGCAATGCCCTTCCCTGTAATGTCCTTCCCTGCAATGCCCTTCCCTGCTCTCTCCTCTCTTCCCTGCAATGTCCTTCCCTGCAATGCCCTTCCCTGCAATGCCCTTCCCTGCAATGCCCTTCCCTGCAGTGTCCTTCCCTGCAATGCCCTTCCCTGCAATGCCCTTCCCTGCAGTGTCCTTCCCTGTAATGCCCTTCCCTGCTCTCTCCTCCCTTCCCCAGGACGCTGGTGGACGCGGCTCTCGTAGCAAAGGACACGGTTGTGTGCTGCTTTGAGAACGAAAACATGGAGCGGTGCCTGGCTGTCTGGAGGGGCTGGAGTGCCAGAGACTTTGACATTTTCTACCAGGCCTACGAGGAGCTGGGGAGGCTCGAGACCTGCATGCGCAAGAGGAGGTAGTGCCCGTGGCGCTGGGGTCCGAGGCTCCACGGGAGACGGGAGCGTCCTGGACTCGGAGACACGGCCCGGACCAGGGGTGATGGGGGGAGGGTGTGTCTGGTTTGCTGCTAGCGAGCACTGTGGGGTTCCCAGAGCCCCGTCAGGGCTTCTGGGGAATGAAGAAACCGGTGTGAGCAGGGCTGGGACACGCCTGGGAGCTGGGCCAGCTCTCGGCTCCCCTGCTCCGTCGCACGCTCCCCTGCACTAGCTGAGAGCAGAGGCAGAGGTGGCTGCAGTTCTGCTCATCCCCTGATTTCCAGTTGGTTCTTCCCTGTTTTAAATTCCTTCCTCACCTTCAGCATGCCCTGGCTGCTGCTGCTGCTTTTGTTGTGTGTGTGTGTGCCAGCCAGGAGAGCTCCGTGGGCTCTTCCCTGGGAGCCTGAGCACCTTTCAATCCCCGCTGCCTGCTGGCCGGCAGCGCGGGCTGATTCACCCTGTTCCCAGGAGGAATGCACCTGCTGGAAGCCCGGCCTTGAGGGGCTGCTGCCCACCTCCCTGCAGCTCCATTAGGGGCTGCTTCAGGTGTAGTCCCTGTGTAGACACACCTTGGTGTAGGAGCCAGCAAGAAGCTGTGGCTGGCCACTGCATTTCTGGTTCCTGAAAGCTGTAGTGGTGCAGTGTTCCTGTGAGGGAGCCCCGAAAAACCTGCCAGGAATGCTGCACCAGCAGTGAGTGAGCTGGTTCGTGGCACTGCTGCCTTGTCGGTGGAGCTGATGGAAAGCAAAGCCACTGGGTGTGACAGATATTCCTGGTGGGAGAGCAGGGAGCCCTGTGACCAGGAAGGTTTATAAGCTGTCTCTGCTCCACTCCTCTTTCTCTTGGGAAATGCACTCTGGAGCAGCAGGAACACAATAAGCTCAGTTTGCCTGTGTGTCTGTGCAGCTTCTGCCCACCACAGCTTGTATTTTATCTTCATTAGTGGCCTGGGATGCTGTATTGGC
Source organism: Melanocharis versteri (assembly GCA_013397845.1). NCBI lineage: Eukaryota > Metazoa > Chordata > Aves > Passeriformes > Melanocharitidae > Melanocharis > Melanocharis versteri. The sequence continues at coordinate 96,060 of VZTG01003619.1, read as the reverse complement.
TCTGAATCCAATTGCACTTAATTATCCCAAGCATGTACAGCAGTGTAAAAAGTGCCCCCAGCTAAGCACCCTGTATAAAGGTGTACAGTTTGAATTTTGGACCTTTTCCTTTTTTTTTTATCCCAAGAAACTCGTGTGAGCATCGGCAAGGCTGGCCAAGGCCGAACGGGCAGGTTAACCCTCTGGTTCACATTTCTGTTGCAGGCTGCTAAAACCTCCTTCTTCAGAAACAGAATGTATCTTAAAATAAACGGATTCCTCCCCAGGATGACACTGCCTTGGTGGTTTTTATTGGAAACCCAACTGGCACTGGGTGTTTGGGGTTTGCAGCATGGTTCAAGTGCTTGTCCTGATGAGCACAGCTGGAATCAGGGCTACGAGGACTGTCTCTGTACCTGGCCTTGCCCTGTGCCTCCCAGAAGCTCATGAAGCAGGTATGGCAGCACCAGAATTTCTCTCCCTTGCCAGGACACGCTGTCTGCCTGTTGTCTCAGGGCTGAGGTGAGGTCTCATGGTCACCTTCTCCAGGTGCCAGATGCCTTTGACATGCAGGAACTCTTCCTGTGATACTTGGAGCCCCAAGAGGATCTATAAAGGGGCTCATTCTTTCATTTAGCCTGGCAGGTTTCCTTTGAGGAAACACCCTGTGGAACAACCACAGCAGTTCCTCATTGTGCCTCTTGCCCAGAACACCTTGGGTGCTGTGCTGCTTCCAAAGCCAGTGTGGGGCTGTGCCCACCATGGGCTCCCCAGTGCCCACGGGGGCAGCTGGAGCATCTCCCAAACCTTTGGTTGGCCCTGGCCAAGGCCTGGACACAGAAGGGCCTTTGTTCTGCTGGACACCGTGCTGTGGGGCTGTTGCTGCACCACACCCTTCCCGACACACCGAGACATCCCTGCTCCTTGCCAGGTGGGTCAGGGTGCTCATCTGGAGGGGGGAGAGAGGGGGGTGGCACCTGGGTTTCACGGGACCTGTGGGAGATGCTGCAGTGGTGGGTGTGTGTCCCAAAACCTCCTGGGAGCAGGGGGTTGGTTCCCGAAAGCAGCTGAGAGCCTGGGTGTTGCTACCATGGAATAAGAACAAAATTCCCCCCTTCAGCAGACCTGAAACCTCATTAGCACAAGGCTCCATTAAGCGAGCAGTGCACGTGCTGCGGGAATGGTTCCCCAGGGGCAGAAATAAACAGACATTAAAAACAAAATTTTAAAAAAACTTCCACCAGTTCAAACAGTTGGAGATTTCAGTGCTCCTTTCCATCTCTCCCACCAGCAAAGCCTGTCCTCCTGATGGCAGGTACAGGTGAGGGGCATCAGGCATCCTGGGGAAAGGGATGGGGTCACAGCCAAAGGCAGGAAAAGCCCCCAGAGCCCGGGAACAAGGGGCAGCACAAGCCCCAGGCATGGCTATCACAGTCCTCACTATTTTATTTTAGCTGCTGAAAATAAGCCCATGCAAGGCCCTAGCAGGGGGTTATTCCTTCAGCCGACTGAGGAGAGGCAAGCAAACAGCTCTGGGTTTGTTTTGTCAGCGCCAGGTTTGCCCCAGGCCAGCCTGGGAGCAGCGGGAGCACACGGAAGGGGCTGGGAGGGAAGCGGATGCTCTCAGCTGGGATTAACCCCCAGCACCAGCAGTGGGAGGGCAGCGGCTGCCAGGGCTGTTAATCACTCATCAAGGAAGCAAAGAGAGCTGAACAGGACCTGCCTGGGAGTAATTGAGCCCAAAACGCCCCCAGCTTCACTCCCTCACTCAGCTGCCTCCTGAGAGCAGTGAGCCACACACGTCACCCTGGGCTTTTCCCTGGAGTGCTCAGTTGTCCTTTACCTGCTTTGAAAGGAATATATTCAATTCCCAGCTGGATACAGATTCCTATGCCTGGTTTGGGCTGTTTCTTTGCTGGCATCAGTGCAGGGTCAGGATGATGGGATGAAGAATAGCTGTGCCCAATACCAGCATCCCAGCTTGGGGCACAGCCTGAATATTTTTGGGAGGGAGGCATGATGTAAGGACAAAGCACTGGTTGCACCCCATATCCAAGATCCTATATCCTGGTGCTCACTCAGGACATTTTGGGGCCCCAGCACAAGCCTCCAGCACTGTGGGTGCAGAGACCCCAGCAGACTGGGGCTGTCCAAACCCAACCTACCCCTCCGTGTGCAGGAAAACAGGGAATATTACAGCTAATTCTGCTAGGAAAGGAAAGAAGGGCTGGCTCTGCCTCACTGCTCACAGTGCCCTGGACAGAGGGGCAGGAATAGTCAGAATTTGATATATTAGAGCAAAACCCCACCTTTTGTGCCCCCAAGACAGGGTGGGGGCAGGTGAACATTGACACACCAGCTGGATGCTCCCCATCCCACACAGCTTCAGCGTAAGGAAAAATAAGGTGATTTCTAAGGGAGATGGGGAAAGGGGCAGCGCCGGCTGCTTTGTATTCCGCTACTGAAAGGACAGAGGAAATTAGTTTTCTCTAAGCAAACTTTAGAAGGACAGGAAATATCGTGGCTATTTTGGGCTGCCGGCCTGTCCTCGGCTTACCCCGGCCAGCAGCACTGGGACGGGAGCTGCACCGGGCTGCAGTGGCTGAACCCAGGCACGGGAGGGGAAGGATGGGGCTGGGCATGGAGATGGGAGTGAGGATGGGGACTGTGATGAAGATTAGGATGAGGATGAGGCCAGGGATGGAGCTGGGGGCGGGGATGAAAATGAGGAGAAGGACGGGACCAGGAATGGGGTTGGGGTTAAGGATGGTGCCAGGGGTTGGGCTGCGGCTGAGCTCACCTGGGACAGGTGCTCAGCACTGGGGGAATCTGCCAAGGGATGCTGGCAGTGGGCAGGTACCCAACCCATGAGCGGAACATCCATGATTCAGGCTTCCCAGGGCCACTCTGGTCCCACCCCAGAACTCAGAAGCATCCTGGCAGAGCCGATGGTGGCAAAGCCAATGCTGGCACAGCAGAAAGCCTTTATCTGCCCCATATCGCAGCCTGTCTGCACTGGAAGTTTGTTTTATCATGGAACTGTGCCCCTTCTGGGAGCCCTCTAGGTGGAAAGTCAAACACAAAGGTGGCGTCACTACTTTTGTCTTCTTTTCCTAAAAGGTGGAGCAGGACCCTGGCAAAGTCCTCCTGACACCCCCAGCCAAACAGGGGGGACCCCCAATTTCCAAGACACTCCAGCATGCATGCTGGAAATGCTGGAGCCGATTCAGGTCAATTAAAGTTGAGGCTTTTATTGAATTAAAGTGTGAAAGTAAACACAGCCAGCCCAGTATCTGGGCTGCTATTTTTTTGATGTTAATTTAATTTTTTTCACCTCACTCATAAAAGTGATTTAGAAGGTGGTAGAGATTCCTGGGCTGGAGGAGACGTGGGAGATGGTTTTGGAGCTTGGAAAGGACGTGGACACGTTTCTTACACCTGGGAAAGTGTCGGCAGCAGTTCGGCCGTGAGGAATAAAAGTGCTTCTGGCAGCAGCAGCCAGGTAAAATCCAGGAAAATAGTTGGAAAGGATTCCTCATGGGATGCACTGCCTTGGCTGGGGAGCCCAGGTTGTCTCCAAGGCTGCCTAAGCCTGGGCAGGAGGTGGATTTGAGCTCCAGCTGGGATCAAAACTCCTGAATTTGCTCTGGTCAGCACAATAACTCACATTGGCAGAGTCCACTGGGTACAAAAACATTAATTAAAACAGATCCCATGTGGGCAGTGTCCCACCAGCCCAGGGATCACCATGGCCAGAGCAGAGGAGGAGCCTGGTGGGGCCTGGACCTTCTCCCCATTTTTAATGCCTCTGCAAGATTTTCTTTCCAAAAAGCTCCCGATTGCGGCTGGCTGTGCAAGCCGAGTATTTTTAGCAAGTATTCATGCGAAACGGCTCAGGATAATAATTTGCAATGTAAAGTTAGAGGCTCCCACAAAAACTCAGAGTAAGCAGATTCGGGTCAGCAGGACTTTGTGCTGATTTTGCTGAAAGGAACCATCCAGCCACGTCCAGAGGAGCTACGTGGGGCTGGAGCTGGTCAGGGAGTTTTCCGGGTAATAAACCCCCACTGTGCCCAAAGGACCAAAACTTGAAACCCTTCCATGGACTGTGACTCTGCAAAGCTGCAGATAAATGTTTCACGTGTAAACAGTCACAGCCAACACGACTATGGCAGAAGTACCTGCTGCCTTTCTGGACTCACATTTTCCCCATCTCCCTTTGCCTCTTTTCGCCACCGTTGATCCTTGAGCAGGAGGGAAAAGCTTTTAGAAAACAGCGTTAATAAATCCAGCTCCCCTTCTAGGGGTGACCAGAGAGGGTGAAGGGTTTAACCCCACGTGCCAGGGGCTGCAAAGCTCTGCTTGGGTGGGTTTTACACAGTTTTACTGCTGTGAGGATGCCCACAGCCAACACAGCATCCAACCCAGGTTACCTGCACCGGAATAATGAGGGAAAGAAGTGTCTCACATTTTTAATTTTTTTAATGAAGAAGAGAAGCATCTCGATGGATAGGACATGACTGGGCACCACGTCCTTCATTTTCAGGATGACACCGTCTCATTTTCTCACACCTCTGTGGCCCGGAGGAAAACCCTCCAGGGTTTTCCCCCCTCCTCAGCATGAAGGAAACTTCTGTCCAAACCAAACAACCGGAGTAAACTGCAGATGAAATGTTTCAGCCCAAGAGGGGATTTTTGTCAAGGCTGGGTTAGCACCTACCAGCTGATGGTTTCCACCTCTGTTCCAGTTCCTTACAACTGGGGCAGCAAATGCCACTTATTTGAGTATAAAATGGGGTTTATGTGTTTAGGCTTTGTCATAAAGGGTTAGAATTAAAATTTCACTTTAAAATTGATTACTTTTAAGCTGCGAGTCCATGAAATATGTGATCAATAGCGACGTGGGGCCTCAAGAGCTGCCTGCAAGCTTGGTGCAAAACTCACTTTTAACAGAGATTTGGTAACAGAATTAGAACTGCGGCAACAGAAAAAACCCCAATACCAGATGGGTGCTGTTCCCTAAATGGCTTTTTCCAGTTACATACATTCTGCTTTTACCAGCTGTTATGGGCTAAAAAAAGTCCTACCTAATCATAAATGTTAATAAATACAGTACAAGTACAGGGCTTTTTTTCCCCCATTTTGGTGCTGTTCTTTGGGGTTCCTATTCTTCAAGCTCTTTTCTGTACCACAAATACAAGTTGCTTTTTTTTCCCCCCCTTTCCCTTGTGTGAAGAAACACCTCTGCAATCCCTAAGATTCTTGCTTTGGGACTTAATTTTGTCCTCACACCAATACTGAACAACTCCTAGTGCTAAAATAATAAAAGTTAATAATTATTATATAAAAATACTATATAAAAATAATAATTAAAAAATAAGTGCTCAACCCACTTAATAATTATTTTTACTGCGTTTTGAATACACAAAACATCAGGGCACCATTCAGCCTTGTCAATGTATGCATTTTAAATGTATACTTACGGGTATTTTCAGGCAGCAGAAGTACTTTTAATATTTTCGTGAGGAAAAAGTCAAGACCAGGGAATGGCACAGCTCATCAGCACCAGAGCCTGATCAATGGGGTTGTTCTCCCTTCCCCCAGAGCCAAGGTCTAAGCACTGAGCTACCCCAGGCCAAAACACAACACAGAGGTCAAACCCCTTTGGAAGAGGGAGATCCTTTCACCTGGGCTTACTTCCCAAAGTGTGCAACGATACGGACTGACGACGTGAGCAGCTCCGATTGCAAATAAAAAATCTTTATTGCATCTTAGAAGCNGGATGCCCACAGCCAACACAGCATCCAACCCAGGTTACCTGCACCGGAATAATGAGGGAAAGAAGTGTCTCACATTTTTAATTTTTTTAATGAAGAAGAGAAGCATCTCGATGGATAGGACATGACTGGGCACCACGTCCTTCATTTTCAGGATGACACCGTCTCATTTTCTCACACCTCTGTGGCCCGGAGGAAAACCCTCCAGGGTTTTCCCCCCTCCTCAGCATGAAGGAAACTTCTGTCCAAACCAAACAACCGGAGTAAATTGCAGATGAAATGTTTCAGCCCAAGAGGGGATTTTTGTCAAGGCTGGGTTAGCACCTACCAGCTGATGGTTTCCACCTCTGTTCCAGTTCCTTACAACTGGGGCAGCAAATGCCACTTATTTGAGTATAAAATGGGGTTTATGTGTTTAGGCTTTGTCATAAAGGGTTAGAATTAAAATTTCACTTTAAAATTGATTACTTTTAAGCTGCGAGTCCATGAAATATGTGATCAATAGCGACGTGGGGCCTCAAGAGCTGCCTGCAAGCTTGGTGCAAAACTCACTTTTAACAGAGATTTGGTAACAGAATTAGAACTGCGGCAACAGAAAAAACCCCAATACCAGAGGGGTGCTGTTCCCTAAATGGCTTTTTCCAGTTACATACATTCTGCTTTTACCAGCTGTTATGGGCTAAAAAAAGTCCTACCTAATCATAAATGTTAATAAATACAGTACAAGTACAGGGCTTTTTTTCCCCCATTTTGGTGCTGTTCTTTGGGGTTCCTATTCTTCAAGCTCTTTTCTGTACCACAAATACAAGTTGCTTTTTTTTCCCCCCCTTTCCCTTGTGTGAAGAAACACCTCTGCAATCCCTAAGATTCTTGCTTTGGGACTTAATTTTGTCCTCACACCAATACTGAACAACTCCTAGTGCTAAAATAATAAAAGTTAATAATTATTATATAAAAATACNAAAAAAAAAAGAGAGAAGGAAAAGAAAAATTTTCCATGCACCTACATCCTTGGGTCTGTCACCAGAAAATGATGAACATTGTAAGACACAGACTCTATGCTAGTTGCAGTTCATACTCCATACACGTGTAAACAATGGTTATTTCTTCTACTGGAATAGCAATTGCTCCGTAAGATCCCTTCAAACGCGGCAACAACCACCTCAGCACTGGGTTTTCTCCATTCCTTCACTCGTCTCCACTTCCCAAAGAGTAGACAAAGTGGAACTGAGGGCAATGAGATGAAACGGGGCTGTAGGATAACGATAGAAAAATATATTGTTCGCTGGTTTTTATTTTTTGTTTCTGCTGAGCAGGATATTTACAGGTACATAGGTCCCAAGAGATCATCTGCTTCCACGACAATGTCCATTCACTAAGTCTCAGTGTACAGGGCTCCCTATCTGGCTTTAAGGCACTTTATTTTGTGTATTTTCTCTTACCTTGCTAGGTGTTAACTCATAGGGATCACACTTTCCTTGTATTCAGCCTCCTCATCCCCAGTTCCTCTTAGAATACCAAAAAAATTCCTAAACGCACTGAAGTCATTCCAAAAATGTTAAAGAAATTTGGGGGGGGAAAAAAAAGATTCATGAAAAAATATTTTAGAAAGTAATCTTTGGAGATCATTTACTGTAAGTATGATGTACACTACCTTATCAGTGAGAAGATGCAATACATTCCTAATATATATATATATATTTACACACACATATATATATATATAAAATATTAAAATGACTAACAGATATTCAAGGAAAGGTCAAGAACCTAAAACAATGGATATTAAATAAATTAACGGTCTAGCAAATACAGAAAAAAAAAAAAAAAATCCCAAAACAAAACTAGTAATAAAATGTAGTAATTGTTCCCATTAACATCGCGTGACTGACTGAACGAAATCGATGCGATCGGGCGCGGGACACTCGGTGCAGAGGAGTTTTCCAAGGTCTCCTCAGGGATCTTGGATTGTTCCTTGTGTTGCTGCCGTCTGGCTGCCAGAGATTCCCATTTCCCAGCCCCTTCCCCTCGCTCCTCAGGCTTGGGCGTTTCCTGGTCGCACCGCTGAGGACAACACGCAGAACCCGCCACGGATTCCCCAAACATTCCGTCCGCACGTGGACCAAATATCAAACACAACAATTTCTACAAGGACTCATCGGATCGTGGCTTGTGCTTACTTCCTTCCCCCGCCTGCCCATAATAAGTGGAAGTGTATTTTTAAACTGAAATAATCAGCTATCAGGGAAAAACAAAACAAAACAAAATAAAACCGCCTGCGATTACCACCCTTCTCATCGCCACAGCGACTCGGATTCTCTAACGCAATTTGAAAATTAATGGCTAATCCTGGACCAAAGGAGCAGAATCTTTGCACGGTAGCAGTCACACCAAAAACATTCAGACACAGCGTTTTGTCACTTGGCTTTGCACGCTCAGGTCCGCATTTACAGAATCCCAGCCATGAAGACGGCAACGGAAATGGTAGGAAACAATCTTTTGTTCATAAGGAAATTCTAATTCAAGTCAGATTTCCGCTGATCAGATAACTCTTAAACAATTATTTTTTTTCTTTTTTTTTTTGTTTGAAGGCAAATATTGATCACAGTTTTGTTCAAAACCAAAAACACAACAACAAAAAAAACCCAAGGGCCTTGTTCTTCTCAAAACGAGCGCTTTGTAAGAAAACAACAATGATTTCTAAAATATATCCTGTGTGGTCTTTTAAAAGTGAATTATCAAAAAACATTTTCCCAAAAATAAATTAGATAATTAAAAAAAAAGTCTTTTCCAGCATAGCTGGACATTAGGCTGTCCTCACTGAGCCATTAGTATTGCTGCTTTTCCCAAAATTTGGGTCGTTTTTTTCAAACCATATTTCAGCCAGCTGTTGTGTGGACCCATAAGTTGAAGCTTTGGACCCCAAGCACATTTTATATTGTTTTGGATCAAGATTAGGGTCACAAAAAACAGGGTGATGCACATGGACCACTCCAATTTCTTGGCTTCGGAAAGTTTTTAAGCCAGCTTGAATGACTTTGTTAAATAGATCTACGTCTTCAAGGCCCCAGCCTTGGATGGAGACATCAAAGCCACCCGCTCGAAGAAGGTCACCTTTGTAAATACAGGTGACACCAAAGCCATAGTTCCTCCAGAAACCTGTTTTCTGAGTGAAGGCAAAATGATTGTCACTAGGAACCTTTCCGCTATAAACAATCTTTGGATCGTACTGGCTAAAAATGATGGGGAAATACACTTGCTGACCCAAAACTGTATTGGCTCTACACCGCTGGAGGAATTCTGTGGTAAACACTAAGTCAACATCACAGAAGAAAAGTAAAGACTCATTCTGGAACTGAGAAGATCCGACTTCCAGAGCCAGTGCCCTCGAGAACTCCCCCGACACCGGCAGAACCTGCATGTCAGCCTTGGGGTATTTGGAGCGGTAATCTCTCATCAGCTCGATCTGCTTCGCTTTGTCAGGGTTGGAGTTGGAAGTGAAAAGCAGGACAACCAGCTTGACGTTCTGGTTTGGAATGAGGCACGTCTTTTCAAAATTCCCCATGAACCTTGCAAACATGTCAAACCGTCCGGAGAGAGGGATCAGGATGTTGATCTTCTTGTCTTTGAGCTCCTTCCTTTCTGCTTTGGACCTGCTGAGCTGGAAGGGGACAAACATCTTCAGCGAGTTGGAGAGGAAGGACAAGGACCCGGAATCCTGGTTGATTTTGCTGGCCAGCTCTTTGGCGTCCATCTCTTCGTGCTCCATGAACTGGACCTTGCTGAAGGTCTGCTGCAGGTACGCGTGCCTCCGCACGGGGACCGTCATCTTCTTCCCCTTGTGCTTCTTGTAGAGAAGCAGCAGGTCCAGCACGTACTCTGCCCCGTACATGGGGTTCACCCTGCGGTATCCGTACTGTATCTCCTTGAAATCGATGATCCTCCCCCGCGTCTTGGCGTTGGCGTTGATCATTTCCATGACCTGCATAACGATGTCATCCAACGCCTCGCGCTGGGACGAGTCCATTCCCCTCCGGGGCGGCTGCCCGTCGGCGCCCGAATACAGATATTTTCCTGTAAGAAACTCCCACTCCAGTATCTCCTCCCGGTGGCGGGGCTGGAACCGCATGAAGGAGGGCGGCATCCCCAGCTGCAGGTCCTCCTTGTGGATTTCGGTGTTGCTGTACTTGCTCATCAGCACGATCTCGCGGTGCAGCTGCACGGTGCGGTGGCGCAGCTCGGCGATCTTGCGGCTCAGCATGTAGCTGTGCAGCCTGTACTGGTACGGGGGGTTCTTGTTGGGGTGCAGCGTTATGGCTCGGTGTATTTTGCTGTTCCTCAGGTCTCGGATGTAGCCTTTCTTGTTCTTCTCGTAATTCTCGTAGAACAGCTGCTGCATCTAGAACAGGGAGAGAGAGGAGAAGTCAGAGTCTCGGCAGCGCTGACCCTGTGAAAGTTTGCAACCCTGCTGGGAGAGAATTCCCCCTCACCCACAGGGCCAGAAGGCTTTCTGAATAAGCTGTTCTCGGGTTTAGGCACAGGTTGCAGCAACACCAGCTGCTATTCAAGGAAATTAAGAGGATTATTCATTGTAAACTGGTGAAAGAAACATCTACCATGGATTTGGGATTACTACAGCCCACTCTAGAGATACCACCGGCGGCCAAACAATTCAGCAGTAAGTCGATTGTAAGCTCATTTCTTCACAACAACACACCACCACCAGGAAGATAACACCGTGAAGCATTCACTACAAAACTCTCATTATTCTTCTGTTTCCCATTGTTTTAATATTAATAACAAAGAACAATAAAAAGGGGCGCCACGTACACACTAAGCAAATCTGACAACACTTTTTTCATTATACCCAAATGCCATTTAGGCATCAAAAATCCAGGTTTAGGCATTAAAAATGCAGGTTGCTGAATGTTTTAGTCAAGATGCCAAATACGTTACCTCAAGTGCTGCAATGCAAAGCTACAGTTGTCATTTTAAAATGTCAATGGACAGTAAAGTGCACCTGAGATTCCTAGAGTTCCAGAAGTCAGGTAATACAGGATGCATGTGTACACCAGAATAAAAACATCCTTAACGTGGCATTTGCTATTTCAAAACAAGAAGACAGTGAGCTGAGATTAGATTCACAAGTCTTAGGAAAGCAGGCAAACCAGCTTTACAGTCCTCAGTAGCTCAGGCAGCAGCTGATATTGTGAAAGACAAACCAGGATGATAATGTGGAAAATAAACTGATAAAAAAGCCTGGAGGCCAAAGGTTTATACCAGCTTAGATAATGGAAATTTAAAAAGACCACGGGCAGATTCTATGTCACAGCACAAACCTGCCAGAGCTGACACAGCACCTTCATTCAATATGGGATCCAATCTCCATCACTGGCAGTGGAATCTGCCACAGGTAACACAGTCAAAAAAGCTTGTGAAAAAGAGCTGTATGGGTCAGCAAAGAGCCAAACTCAAAAAAAGAACCAGGGAGAATGGCTCAAATACGACAGCAACTAAACAGAGCACTAAAAGGAAAATCACCAGCACAGAAACCCTCCCTTTACCAGCTGCTCAGAGCCAGCACAAGTCCTGTTTCATCAGGCCTTCGGTTGCATTTTTCCCGTTATTGTGGACAGACACTGAACCTCAGGGATAAACTTACACCTGGATTTAATTGCTGCTATCTTAACAAGCTGGCTGCGTGCATGCTGAAACCTGACATTCGGCGTATCGCCGCCGACAGCACGGAGCAAGCTGAGCCTACTGGGAGCACGGATTTTAATCTGAGCAGCTGTAAATCACTGCCAAGGAGGGACGGAGGGGGTTCAGCCGGACTGAGAAAGAAAGGACATCTATTTCGTGGGTCAGCACCAGTCCCCCACCCCCTTCTCCTTCCAGTTCACCTTCTTCCCGCTCTCCCCAAGTGATCCCTGCTGCGTGCACGCTGTCTGGGAGCAATCCAGGCCAGAGGATGGATGGATGTGCACGGCAACGCAGCCAAAGGAGAACATCTTGGCCATGGCCCCTTGGCAGGCCCCAGATGAGCTGCCTGTCGAGATGTATAATATCCCTTTAGAAGTCATGCAAGATTTAAAAGAGCGCTACGGGCAGAGGTTAGCTGGTCTAATCCCACGTCCAGCAGAGTTATCCAAACTGAATGAACCTCATGCTTTCCCAAGAAACACGTTTTTTCCACTCACCCGAAAGACCGTTCTTCATTTGTATCCCAGTATTGTTTCCTCTACTAATAACATTTTATTTTTTTGGTCGCTTTGAACCTCGCTGTTGCTGTGAAGGGCTCTAGGAGACCTCAAATCACACCCACTTAGGGTCAGTCCTGTGAGCACAATTTATTTCAGAGGAGAGCTCTCACAGGAAGAACAGGATCAGTCCAACACTGCAGGATCCACTTATTTTACTGACAACACTGATCTATCCTCTAACACTATGTATATGTAGAACTAGAAGTATTAAATGCATATGGTAACCAATTTCACTCACATTTTAACTACAACTATAGTCACAGGCTTTTCCAGGAGTACTGTGACATCAGATAAAAATTCTTAAATCACAACATTAAGCCGCTATTATTTAAAGGAAAATTGTCAATAGGATTTAATTTCAAGTCTTGTTTTGAATTTGTAAGACAACAAAATCAAGACCATGCAGCCTGAATGCATTTACTCCAAAATTGCTACCTAGGGCATTCTGAAGAGGAAACCATGAGAAGCAGAAAGGCTTTCAGATTACACAACAAAGTTTTAATAGAATACCGATGGGCAGGAAAATGTTATGAAACTTCCCAATGGAAGTAAAGATAGGAAGCCCTAGCAAATGGCACAAATTAAAATCAAGAAGCATATTTTAAAGCTCTGGCCTGCCACTCAGGAGTAACCCCTTAGGTAGACTGGTTACCTTTTAATACTCCTTCCTGCCCCTTCCCAAAACCAGCTTGCTTTGAAAACTGAGCTGAAAACAAAACATATCTCAGCAAGACTTTACTGGGGCTTCAACACAAAGCAATTTACAACTGAAACATCTATTAACAGCCACCTTGCTCCAGCCAAAAAGGTGACAACTGCCCGAGCCCTGCGCCCCTGCCAACCCTGCGGTGCAGCTAATGAGAAGCACCACAGCAGCCAGGCTTTTATATAATCCCATTTTTCAGGAGAATGCCTTGCAAGGCTGGCACGTCCAATGTTTTTCCTACGAGGTCTCCCCCTCTCCTGCTGCAGCGTCCCCCCTGTCCCCTCGCAATGAGCAGGCTGCAGCAGGCACGGGGTGTGCCAGCATCCCGCAGCTCCGATCCCCTCCGGGAGCCAAGGGACACCCCACGCCGGCAGGAAACACGAGCAAGGGGACTGGAAAGGGTTAATCAACTCCCTACAGACAGCACAAGCAGCTACAAACTACTTTTTCACTGTGACACCAAGTGCTGTCCACAAAGTCCAAGTGGCCAGTGGAGCAATTTAACCCTTCCTGGGAAGACACTCGACCCGGTGCCACAGAAGGGCTTTCCCCCCCAAACCAGCCCCCCACGGATTGTGTTTGCTCACCCCCATCTACAAACCTGAAGGAAATGAGCAGCTCCCTCCACGCCGTTCGACAGCTCCACCAACACTGATTCGCTCAAATCATTACGGCTCCCCAGCACTGGGTTCAGCCACTACCAAGGGCAATGCCCAACTATCACAAATCACTGCTAACATAATTTCTTGCCATATTTGGGTCCAAAACATTATGCTAAATATTACCAACCAGCACACACTGGTTTTCGACTCCATGCAATACTGGAAAGCCATAAGGAAGACACAAAATCATAATTAACTCCTGTGTACATCATCAATAAGTGGGTGGAAGAAGGCCATAGAGAAAGGAATACCTGGATTTATTTGCTCCTCCCAGTCACTAAACACACACGTGGGGAGCAACACAAGCCCAGGACATGCACGTCTCCCACAGACATTACGTGCAAACTTCCCCATGCCTGTTACCAGAGTCTTGAGAGCTGAACTCTTGCAAACTCTTCTTTTAGTGAAACAGGTTTCTCTAGGATTCTTTTTTTAAAAAAAGAACCTTTCACGGATATTAATTTTGCAATGATTATATTCTAAGCATGCTTTATTCTAATGCAGAGCACTGAGAGCGAAGGGATACAAAGAAGAGCTACTCTTTATTGACCACTATTTACTCTAGACCTGTTGAAGCCTTAAAAACCCTAATGTTCCCCAAACCATTAGAGACTGAATGTTTAAACTGTGGTACAGCTGTTGCGGGCACTGCTGGCTCATGTCCAAAAGACCAACTGAAAGGAGAGAGTGTTATGTTCTTCGTTTTAAATGAAGAAGTCTTTTGCAGGCCAAAAAAAAGTGTACTGGAGAAAATGGACTTTAAAAATAAGACCAGTTTATGCAGAAACTGGCCTGCAGCCACGGATTAGCCCCCGAGGGCTTTCTCTCACAGCTCCAGATTGTGCTACCAGAGCCCAGAAAACACAGCCCCACAAGCCTCACGAAAAGCAGTCACGGATAAGACATGTTGCATGGCAGGTTTCGAAATGCCCAAGATGGGCTTTAAATACAAAGCCCAGCGAGTTAAAAGCCCGAATGATGGTTAGTGTCAGGCAGCTCTGAGCACCTCTGTCAGGAGGAGATGAGGATGTGGGTCCCAGTGTGGAGCTGTTCTCCCGCAGGAGCAATGCAGGTGCTGGGACAGCCCCCACCCTGCCCCACAGCTCTGCAGCCAAACCCAGGCAGGATGCTCACGTCCATCTCCTCCTTCCAGAGATGTGCCACAGCTGGTGCAAGGGGGCAGCTCCTCTTGGCTGGCTGAAGGGAAATTAAAGACTTCCTGCTCCCACATCCCAAGGAACTGCACGAAATAATTGTAGCTGCACTAGCACAATTTTGCCACTTTGCAGTGATTAACCACAACATATAACCAATTCTCTGGTTTTTACATCACCAGTACAGCTCAAATGATGAAAAAATTTGCCAAGGGAAAGGAGCAGTGGGGCTTTGTTCACTGCTGACTTCCCTCTGCTGGAGGGAAAGACTGCAGGGACCTCCTGGATACAACTCTGTGTATTCAGGGTTCTTTCTGTTTAAATCCTGATGCTTTATATCCCACAGCTAAACACTGACATGACTGAACCCACTCCTTCAGACAGAGTTATTATGGTGGAGACAAACACAAGGAAGTAATGGATAAACATTCATTTCCAGTGAACTTGGCCACTCATCCATGGCTTTAACCTCCCCAGTTGCCACTACAGGAAAGGATGCAGGAAACGCCACTCGGCCCTGGGAGATCAGACTTCCCTCTCAGCTGGCAAGTGAAGCCCTGAGCTCTGGAGCACGATTAAATGATGTGATTCTTCAGACAAGCCACTTCTCACACAAATTTCATCATGTACTGCTGGTTCACGTTCGCTTTGTTTCATAAAGAGGGGCAAGAAAATCATCCCGAGCAGTCAGTACTCAAAATTTCCATGGCTGGGGAAGCAGAGGCAGATCCAGCTGTGACCTCTGGGTGCAGTAAGCCCAGGCATGCTCTGAAGCAAGAAGTTTATTCTGTACAATACAAATGCCTCTTCTTACATGATCCTAAGTGAAACAGTGCCGGTCTCACTCGAGAGCCTCGCGGTGCCTTCTGCACCGCTCTCCTCTCCAAAGTATTCCAGAAAGGAAGCCAAGTACTAAGGCAAGTTTCAAGCACAGCAAACTCAAGGTCATTGAATTCCCAAGGAATCTGTGAATTAGGAGAGTTACTGCTGGAGTTCAAGCTTTTGTGAACCATACCAAGTAGCTGTTTAATTAAACAACTGTTTTTCTCCCAATCCTTTCTTGTTTAAGCAGTAGAAGAGCTTAAAAATTACTTATTCATTTACAGTTTCTCAAACCAAGCAGCCTTTAAAGTATTTCCAGCTTGGCAAAGGAAAGAAGAAAACCTGCAAAAATGAATGGGTCTTCAAAACTGGCATCGTGTACCTCACCTCTGACCCTGAGCTCGACAATCTCATTACCCAAAACCTACACGTGGGAGCAGTCCAAGGCACTTGGGAACTGAGATCCTCCAGCTAGGAAGCAGAGAACTTCCCTCCTCCTGGCCCTGCATTAAACTGAGCTTCATCCTCCTGGTCTAAATGAGGATAAAGAAACCAGATGAAACAGAACGTGCCAGTTTAGGATATTTAGATTTAACTGTGCAAACCTTAGGAGAGCTGGATGTGATTGCGAGGTTTTCGTCCAAAAGGTTCTGATTTGACAGAAACAAAAACAAATAAAATACCACTAAATATTAACAAATGTTCTATGCTGCAGCTATTAAAGAAGCAGAACACTGTAGGTGCAAATGACTAACTGTCATTGGGATTGCCTGAAGAAGTGTAATCAAAGTTGCTTCTAGCATAATTTCCAAATTATGAGTCCTGGTGCAAACTGCTGTTCTCCACAAGGCTCGCCCTTGCTCAAGTTAAGGCTCTGACCCATGGGGCAAATGATTCAGCTCTCCCTCTCCAGCCTCTGTCCCAGATCCAAACAAAACCAGGGATACAGTGACTCGCTGCTGATTGCTCATTTAAAGGCCAGACTCAGGGATGATGCCAAATTACTTGCCCACTGAATCTACTGCATCTCAGCATTTCTTTTCCTTGTTGTCAACTCCACACTTTTACTCCACAGTACAGGCAGAGCACAAGAAAAGTTGTTTTTCATTATGAATTTCAACAGGCCCACGAAAGCCAGAGCCGAAGCCCTGGAAGTCTGTATCTGCTCTTTCTCATGCAAAGTGTTAAGATTCCAGAGGAGCAGCACATGACCCTTGGAAGGGAGTTTCTTGGAGATGATGAACAGAAAGCTTCTGACACCCTGGCCAATATTTTTTGGATGCTAAAATCAGAGTTAGAGGGATGAAGTCTCCTCTGAACGCAGACTACAGAAGAAAAGACCTCTTCTGGACTGCTGTGTGATTTTCCACCATGTGTTTTCAAGAAGCAGTAATGTAATCATTTAGAAATACTTTTGTTCATGGAATTCAAAGATTCCTATTTGGGAGCTGCTTTCCACATCCAGTGGTTTTGTAGGAGTTGCGAGCCATGATGGATGATGAGCCTTTTTGGTCCACTTGGCAAGGCTACCAGAAGCTGCTGCTTACAGTGGAGTGGAGAAGAACCCTCTGCTTGGACAATTTCAGCTGCAGTCCAGGCAGCCACCCACCATCTCAGCATCAGTCCAGCATCAGAAATCCAAGCTGGAGCAGTGCAGCCTCTCTGCCAGACTGGATGGGAACAGCAGTGATCCTGCATCACACACCACCCCAGGTCTCCAGATCTCTGCCAACACCAGATTCTGCAAGAAGCCTGGGGGAAGCATTGGCTCCAGTGGGTCTGTCTGCAGGATCCCCCCCGTCAGTCCTGCCCACGTGTGCCCACCAGCACAGCTTTCTGTTGCTGCAGGATGGTTCAGGAACCTCCAGCCCTGAGCAGGCACACGGAGACAATGTCACAGCAACAGCACTGAAGGACAGGGCTGAGGCAGTCACATCAGCACAAAGCTCTGAATCTCTCTTGAGCCTTCACAGGAGATTACTGTGAATTTAATTAGGCGAAGATTCTGCCTCACAATAGCGACTGCTGCAGCTCTTCCCTGCATGTAAAAAGGTGGGGGTGTATTTTAAGAAACAGATTCCTTTGCAAGACATTCACTACTTCCAGCTTAAGCAGAACCATTTTGGATGAGGAGGGTCACAGCCCCTTTTTCATGGCAACAGACCATGCTTGCTGTTTCTGATCCCTTGAGAAGATTTGTGTCAGGAACACACCTTTTGGAAAGGGGCAAGAAGGGAGCTGGGAATGCTGAATTAAATCCCCAAGACAAGGCCCAACTGCTCAACTGCCTGTGTCAAAGCTGCAGCCCCTCAGACCTGCAGTGCCAGAACAGCCTTGAAGTGAGAGAGCATCTCCCATAACTCCATTTATAAATCCATCTGCGTTATGCTTTCCTAACAACTGATGGTAAAAGCACTTCTCTGCCAGCCACATCAGTATCAGCTGATGAAAACTGACAGAAAGCTGGGAATATGTAACATTTCTAATTTCTCTGCTAGTGAACCCTCCTCCCAGATGCCACAACAGCCGCTCCATGGGTGCTGCTGTGTTGTGCCTCTGCCAAGAAGGAAGAAGGGATATTTTTCAGGAGGCACTCTTGAAACCTTAGCCTGCTCCAAATTGCTGATGGCCTGTCCCTAGGAGGTGGCAGCTGCACACCACTTCATGCTGATGGGGTTATCTGAAACACAGAACCAGCCAGCATTCAAGTAACACTCTGAGAGGGCTCGTTCCATCCACTTGGTCCCGCTGGATCAACGCGGCTCCGCTCGCATCTCACCGGTGTCTCCTGGTTTGCAACAGCACAAAGGACGAGATGATGGTGAATCAGTGTGTTAACTGCACGGCACAGCCATCTCTCTTCCAGGCTTGGATTTCCATGAGTGCTCCAGCACGGTGCTCTCTAGCTGCTTTTTCCAGGGTCATGCTGAGATATCCGTGGTTGGCCGCTGCTGAAGCCTGGTCTGCTCCGAGCGCGGCGGGAGCTGGCAGCATGAGGCAGTGCTGGGTTTCCTGCTCAGGTCTGCTGTCAGCAGTAATCAGTCACAGAAATCACAGAATATTCTGAGTTGGAAGAGACCCAGAGGGATCACTGAGTCCAACTCTTAAGTGAATGGCCCATACTGGGATGAAACCCACGACCTTGGTGTTATTAGCACCACGCTCAAGCAGCTGAGCTCATCTCAGCACACCCCTCCATGGCATCCAGCAATGAAGAAGGAACTCACTTCAATTAAGCTGGGTTTAAAAGAACATCTCCGTTTACTCCTGTTGATAGAAAACCAGAACAAGCTATGGAGTTCCTTACAAACCCCCACAGAACCAGTGCCCAGCACAGACACAAGGTTTGTGACGCAGGCAGAGGGTTTCACTCCTCTTTCACCCGCCCGCGAGCTCAGAGCAGTTCTTCATCTTCAATCTGGTTTTTCGGCCAGAGCCACCATTTCTGGAACTGGTTTGGAGACTGCTTACAAGGGCCTGGACTCAATCACCAGCTTGTTTCACACGGGGAGCTGCGCAGGGTGACGGCTTCCAGGGCTCACCAAAGCTGCACAGCATTGTTCTCAAGTGTCTATATGAAACGCATGCACTTTTTTCTTTTTTTTTTTTTTCCCAAAGAATTGTTTAGCAATTGCTCAGAGGAGGGGAGGAAAAAAAAGTCACAAACCGTTGTTTTATGTGGAGAAGCCACATGTTTCAGCCAGCCCATGAGGATCCAGAGTTGAGCCCTGGCCCGGGGATAACAGAGCTGTAGAAGGCTGTGATGCTAACGAGCACCGTGCGGTAACGCCGCTGCTGCAGATGGAATTTCCACAGCGAGATGATGATTGCACAAGGGATTCTCTAGTGCTTGTACCATTACCACGCACGACTTAAAGCCTTCCTGCTCTTCTGTGCTGAGTTTAAAAACAAAATCTGACCTTTGTCTCATCACTGCAAAACATATGTACATCATCCAGCGCAGACGTGGCGCTGCCAAAACCATTCCAGGACAAGGTCTCTGCCTCAAACAGTTCTGCCATCTAAAATAAGTGCAATACACAGCAGTTTGGTTATAAAAGATACAGCTCCTTGATCAATAGGGAATCAGCAGACAAGGTTTGCCCATTCAGAGGGCTGATAAATCTCTCAAGAACTTGCCTTTCATGCCCTGTAACCCAAAAGCACCATAAATTGTGCATTAATAGCTCTAATTACAAAGGTCACCTATTTTTATTGCTTGCTTTGCTGAAGCACAAGGGATAATATATTTAAAATAAGTCACTTTTTAGGAGAAAGCAGTGATTTACTAATTACTCATTTAGACAGGGTTGGCAGGGTGGGTGCAGATTCAACACCCTGGAAAGAAAGATGGTGAAAGCAGGGAAAAGGGGTGAGAGAAGGGAAAAGGTCATGAAAGAAGGGAAAAGCACTGCTGCACATGCACAGGTCTGGGACCAACCCATTCCTCTGCAGTTTCACATACGCTCAGAACTAGAAGGAAGGCAACATCTTTCTAGGCAGCCACAGTTTTTATTGTCCTCCTGTCAGTGGAACAACTTTCTCATTATTAAAACGAGCTGTCAGGCAGACTGGCATTTCCCTCCTCGCCGTGTCCAAGTTAGCCCGTTCGTTCAAATATGGTTAAAGATTTCACATAGTGTTGCTGGCTAACTGTATATGGTCTGAGGTTTTCTGGAAGTTTGCTGTCTGGCACGGCTTGGACAAGGAACAAGCAGCGTTACTCTGCAGCGCTCTGAAACCAAGTGCCTCTTGCATTACACACGGTCTGCCAGAGCCAGGGCTTCACCTCCACGTGGGTGCTCGAGCCTCGCTGATGTTCACCATCCATCATCCAGCTCTGACAAAAAGAATGCTCAACTGCTGCTTTCGTAATGCTCTAAATTAAAACGGGAGATGTGGATGCCGATAAATGCAATTATGCTGAATGTAAATGCATTAGAAATGGAAAGAAAAAAAAAACACTGCCTCAAACACTCCCCAGCTTGGGGAAGGATTTACTACTCACACAACACAAGTGAACTCTCTTTTGAATATTAGCCACACATAAAAAGAGTTTTTGGGTCCCTTTCCAGGGTTTTCTTTGCTTCCAACCTGGAGGACACTTTGTTCTGCTGCCTGCAACCAAACTGCCACAGGTGCAGTTTTGGGAGAGCAGACCTGGCTCCAAAACTTGTGCCCTGCAGCCACAATGGCTTGGTCCCTCCATCCCTCCAGCAGCCAGCCTGCAGCCTACAAGCCTCAGCTTGCACCCAGCTGCTGTTTCCTTTCCCTCTCCCTTGGCCACTGCAGCCTTTCTGGATTTGGAAACCAGGCGGCTTGGAGAAATTTATCATTTTCATTAGTGACTTTCCCATACTCCATTGACATTTTTCCACTCATCTGGGAGACAGGCGCAATGGGAGATCTCCTGGGTGGGTTTGCCTGTTGGGTGAAGGTCCCGCTCCTTCAGGAAACCTCATGTGTGCTCAACAGAGAAAGGCAGGGAGGGAGGAAAAGCCATTGCTGAGAATGCAGAAGGAGCTTTAGCCAACAGATGGAGAAGGCCAGAGGAGTTTGCAGCTTCCTTCAGCAGACAGCAATGCCTTGTCTTCTTATGACCCATTTTTAGTTGCTGATCAAGGACATTTCAGGGATTTGACTCATGAATAGCAAATGACTTGTGCTGGGTTTGCCAAAAAGCCTTCTCCATGCTGCAGGAAGCCTGGGCTGCTTTGAAGTAGCTCCTGAACCAAGACAATTTACAGCCTGACAGCTTAAAGCTGCATTGAAATGGGCCCTGGTGTCCTCGGGGTGTTGTAAATCGCCGCGGTTCAGAGGCCCGGGAGGGCAGGGTGCATGGATGGGGACTGTGTTCTTCTGCTGTCCCACAAAGGCACGGCCACGAGGGAGCCAGAGCCCTTCAATGGGGCTTTCAGAGGGACACACAGGACTACTTTCTGCTGCCCTCTCCTCAGTGCTCTTCTGAGATGTACTTGTGTCATCTGAACTGCAGGTCGTTCCCGAGTTCAGCGCGGTTTTGAGCTAATCCAGGCTCTGACGCGCACCCGATGAGCAAAGAGGTGCTCCCAACTCCCAGCCAACAGCAGGCTTGGAAACCTCTGTGGAGAGCAAGTTTTTGGGAACAGGCTCAGCTGGTGGCAGAAAGATCCACTGCTGACTCAGCCCCGGGGGCTGCACCTTGTGTCAGAAAGCAAAGCGGGCACTGACACATTATTTGAGCCTTAAAATAGCAGCACTGTTCAGCACAGCTCAGCTGGCAGGGCCCAGAGGCACCCCCAGAGCTCTGGGTGGGAGGACAGCTCTCACTCTGCCCAAGGACATCTGCCAGGGACGTCCTCCACAGCCACAACCTGATTTGGGATGCCCAATCCAGCAGTACTCTTCTCTAAAGCCTACAGAAAGAGCTTTGCACGTACCCCAGGATTCTTAACCTTGTTTCATGGCTCTTTTGCCCATCCCCGTTCGGGGTTTTCTCATCCCAGAGCCAGGGAATGTCGTGCAGGCTGTGGGACCGTGCTCTTCACCAAGCCCTGCCTTTGCCTCGTCTTGATGTGAATGTCAAAGTCAAACGTAATCCACCCACCCAAACCAGATGTTAGAAACCTGTCTGTCTCTCTTCAGCTGTCCTCTGAGGTCTGGCCTCCTGTCAAATGCCCGAGGCAAGAGTTTTCTTTTTCATTTTTACTGCAATGATAATATGTTCAAAGGCTCTTTCTTCTGTTTGGAGAGAGCAAATCTACACCTGGTCCAGAAGTGCCTAAATACACACCAGCAACTAACAAATCTCTATCTCTGAGAGAAGTTTGGCCTCCTGACTTTCAAAATAGTTGTTTCCTCCCTTCACAGAAATTTTAACTGCTAATTCAGTAGTGCCACAGGAACAGAGGCGACAAATTGAGCCCAATCTGTTCAGCGTGCCACCTTTTTACTCAGCAAACTGTCAAAAGAGAACTTGTATTTTCCCCTCTGGAATGACATTTGTTTCTACAGATCTTTAAGCCAGAAGAATACAGAGATGATCTCCTGAGCATTTGTTTTCCATGGAAACAGTGCATCGTTGAATATTTCCCACAGAAAAAAAAGGAGATGAGCAAAGACAGAGGGAGAGTAGAAGGGAGAAAGACAGACAGACCAGAAAAGGCAAGTTTGCAGCACCGTTGTGTTGTCTCATAGCACTTCTTAAGCAAGAACCTCCTTTCGGGTACTTTATGTCCTAAAAAAGCCTCAACACGTAACAGGAGTCTGCGCTGCGCAAAGATGAGAGATGGAAAGCATTATGCTAACCTTAAAATGTAGCTCAGGGGCCTGGTGCATCACAGACTGTTTAGTATTAGCATTATCCAGAAAAGCACCGAAAAATGCATTGCAGGATATTGAAGAAATCTGCATCCGGATATTAAAACTAGTATTGAGCAAACCGTGAGGAGTGACTATCACAATATGGTCAGACCACAAGCTTAATGAAGCCTAGGAAATAAAGCACCGTGACTAATTTGAAGCACATTAGAAGAAATCACATACAAACCCCACTAAATCCATCAACTCCCAAGGACACTTCTTTGCCTCATTCGGGAGGGGTGAGGACACAAACACATGTGATTTACACAACATGCTGTATTGCTCACTGCTTTACGCTGATTTCCAACCAAAGTACTGCCTGTTCCTGAGGACTGGGATTTCACACTTGGAGGATTTCTAAGAAAGAGGTTTTATGGCTGGGATTGAAGTGACGTGGCCAGAACCTGAGGACCTGGCAGATGCTGCCCTCCCACTCCAGCAGGCACTGTCCCCTGGCAGCAGGGATGAGTGTCCAGGTTCTGGGACCCACGAGCAGAGTAACAGCATCATCATAGCAGATGTACAATGTTATTTGCAACGAGTCAAGAAATTAGGTTGAAGAAAACCCTCCTCTCCCTGCAAGTCCAGCTTCCTGGGCTCCTTGCATGTTGGATTTCTCCCGTGGCGTAGCCCCCCCGTCCACTCTGAATGGGAGAGAAACCACCCAACCCAGGAAATGTCAGCCTCTCTGTTTTGTCAAAGGGCTCAAGTAAAGGGGAAGTAAAACAACCCCACAACATCAAAAAACCCACATCAAAAACCAGCCCTACCCACAACATCCTTCTCATCTTCATCCCTCCGACAACTCGCACTGGTACTGAGACTGGAACTGTCCTGAAAGGACATTTATCTGCTCTGCTCTGGGTTTGCTTTGTGTTCCATAGGAGAGCAAATGGACAGGGATCAGCTGGCTCATGGCCACGGGAAGTGTGTGGTGACAACAGCTGATGGCTCGCTCAAGGTGGCAGCAGGAGCTGAGCAGTTCTGCACAGACACCACGTTAGGTAGGAAGTGGTGTGATAAATGCCAGCCTGGAAATTTCCTTATAGGAAAAGAGATATACTGAAGACTGGAAAAGAGCAGATGACAGCAAGAGGTTGTAGTTTATGAGAGTAGCTGAGACCACTGCTAATAATTTGTGCCCCGAATGCTGCAAATGCCAGGAGGAGTGAACTGTGATGCAGGTTTGTAAGAGATGCCCTAATTCATGCCACTACTGAATGGTATCAAATCCAAATGTCAAATCCACTCCAAACCCAGGGGTGGCTTAGCCAACTCTAGATTCGGTTTCTTTCTTCACTTCCAAGTTACAGAAACCATTACCCTGACATAATGGTTTGGGCTTTAATAGCATGAATCTTTTGGCCATAACCATGAAGAAAAAACAAAACAATAATAAATCTGTAAGCCTCAGTGGCAAGCAAAAGAATGTAATCTTGATTCTCTTGCCCACTAAATAATTATCCTTACAGCATGCTAAAATAAAAGTCTACGTTGTGCTTTCTGTTATTAAAAATACAAGGAAGAGATCAAACTGTCCATATAGATGGAATTATAAAACCAAGCCGTATATCACCCAGACCAAAGTATGTAATCAGGACATAACAAATGGAGTTTAATACTCAGCGGAAACCACAGCTCTGGAAGACATTTAAAGGAATATTTCCATTTTCCTAGGTACTATATCAGGTTCTTGGCCAGACATTTTTGATTGCACTGTACTAAAAATACAGTCCTAGTTTCAGAAGACAAAAATTTTCAAAGCATGACGAAATGTGAAAGGTAATTGCAATGCACCGCTGAGCTATTTTATTACATTATCTAACATCTTTAAAGAGTAGATTAGCTCACAGTGCAAACATTCTGGTTTCCCTGATGTTTGAGTCCTGGCAGCGACACAAGCAGCAGGAAGAGCCGTGCCTGAAGACAGGGGAGTGGTGCTAGTGAGCTTCTGGAGCAGCTTTCCTCGGCAGAACAGGCAGCGCTTTCCATCCAAGAACGACGTGGAAGAGCTGCAGCCCCTTCGCTGAGGCAGTCTGGGAAGATGCTGGGAGAGGTGTGTGATCTGCTGCCAAGCCCTCCTCAGCAAAACTGAAATAGCCAAAGGTTTATCAGCACCATCTGGGTCTCACTGCTGACATAAACCAGGGGGGAGCTGATTTGAGAAGCTGCCGGAGCCCACAGCCCCACTGAGCACTCGGTGGTGGTCAAGAGCTGCCTCCCCCTCAGCTGCCTTCACCTAACCCTAGCTAAATTCCTACCTTCATTTAACCCTAATTTCCCACCTTTCCAGAAAGAACAGCACAGTGCTAACACGGTAACACCTTCAGAAATAAAGCTGCCCCAAATCAGAGATGCTCGACTCTCAGGAAAAGGACAAAAGCCCGGTGAGAAACAGCAGCTGCGGAGGGAGCAGAAGGGACTCGCTACACCTGCAACAAATAACTCACTGCAGTGGATGAGATTTGTGCTCCACAAATCCCTGTTTACCTAGGAAATCCGTATTTACAACGGCTGTGGTTATGTTTTCCTTCTACTCCCTCTGCCCTCCCACCTGTTACAACCAGGAGCAGGGAGAGCCCTCCTCCAGCTGCTCCGTTATTCCCAGAGATTTTCCCTTCCTCTTCACCCTCTGGCTGGTTCGTCCAAGAAACAGCTCTGGTTATGCAACAAAAAGCAGTGAGAAAGAATAATCACTAACCAAACTTCTGCTTCCTTTGTGCAGCCAGGCTCGCAAACAAACTGCTCCCCTCCTCAAGCACAGGCTAAACCTCTAGAAAACCAGCATGCAGGTGGGTCCAGCACGGCATGGGAGGCAAGGAATAAGCAAATGTCTCTCAAGAAGGCAAAATGGAGGAGAAATTTTTAGGTCCTTAGTCAAAAGTAGACAGTAGCTGTATGTTGCCATCACCTAGTATATGACATTGCAGTTTATTGCTCCATAAAACTCAGTTTTAAGCTCAGTTTGAATCCTGAAGGCTGTCTGCAAGCAGCAATTTAAATGTAGGGTTTCAAAAGTGACGTTATAAAACTGAAGACTCATTTTAGACAAGATTGAATGAATTGTATTTTGAATGTTGTTTTTTCTAAAACGTGTACACTCTGCCATAAAAACTAGTGAGAGAAACTACAGCCAGAATACGAGGTGTCAATGGTCAAGCATATCCTCATTAGAGGGTGGCCAAGTGATATTTATTTAAAGTGTTACGCATTATGAATTAAACATTCATTTTGTGTCACCCAGTAAAATATCTGAACCTCATTTTGGCAGCTGTGCAAATTCTACCCTGACTGCATGGACAACTTGACTGTACTTCTTTTGACTTTCATGCAGTCTCTCTTCTCGTTTTAAGAGAAAAACCTAAAAATCAAGAATGCCAAAAATGCAAACCTTCGTGTATCAGCCCATGGTATGCAAAAGGAGGACGAAAGCAGATCACCACTCACGACATCGTCTCTATTAAGGCCGCAGATGGAATTACAGCGTGATAATTAAAGTCTTGGAAGACTTGGCAACCTTATCCTGCAAGAGTGACTCTTCTAAAAGATCTGGGAACATGGACTTTCTGTTCCTGAATCGATGGCTTAAACAGGGACCATGTTAAACATCATTTGGAGATGTGACCATCAGTTCCTTCCCCCACTAAGGAGAGAAAAAGCCTCACAGATTTTGGCTTAGAAATCCCTCACAGTTCCTCCTGCCCAAAGTGGCTAAAGCTAGAGATGACAGTCTGCAAGAAACCCACGTCTGCCTGCTATGAATACTTACCCAGTCTGAAGAGTGTTTTGGCATGGTTTTAACAGGATTGCAGGATTTATTCCATTTGAAAGGCTCTCTGGACCACACGGCAGAGCAATGCTGCTGTGTGTCACTGTTCCATTCACTCAGCAGTAGAAATGTGCCACTTTTCCTACCCTGGAACAGGCCTGGAGAGCAGAATTAGCCTCTGCTACGCGAGGGACAGCAGTGGCAGATGGCAAAATAGTCAATACAAAAACCCCAACAAGAAATGAAATAGGAGCTGTTGACACCTACTTCTCTTGGGCAAAGCACATCCAAAAAGCACGTTTTACAGACCAACTTTTACTTCAGTGCCTGGCACACAAAAGAATTGTCACCACATGCACTGGAAATTGGAGGGCTTACGATAAAGCAGGAGTAACAAGGTGGGAAAGGCACCTACAAAGAAAGTCCAAATTTGAACACTAGGTGTGGGCAGTTACTATCTGGCAATATGGAAATGGGCTTCCATTATTGATTTAAAGCAGTAAGAAGATCCAAGAGCTGAAAACAGGGACACCACACTGACAAAGTGGCTGAACTTTTGAACGGCTTCACCAAAATGGAAAAAATGGGCAAGATTATATACTACTGCCCAAGTGCTCTGACCCAAAAATCAGATTAAAGCCTATTTTTAAAAAAATATATCTCTTTTAAATAAAGTTTCTGGAAGCTGTTGCACAGAGCACCCCACTTGCTTTACGTGTAACCAACCATCCTGTCTGGAGCAGAACCCCTAAATTCCCCATAGAGCTCATTACCTTACACAACTGCCTTTATCTTTCTCCACTTATTCCTACCACTCATTGTCCTGTGTTAACGAACTTTTATTTCAGAGCTTCAGAAGATTCCACCAGTAACAGGGAAGGTTTGGTGTTAAGCGTATTTGTGGCAGCAAAAGGTATGGGTGGAGAAGGTCAGGGGACACAGGGGCTTTGCTCTGAGAAGCTGCTGAGCATCTCCCACCAGACCAAGTCCCAGGTAAGATACAGACCTTTTTTCTAAGAGGTCTGGCTAGTTATCCATGCTGAAGGTCACTGTAGGTCACCAGAGCTGGTGTCAGGAACAATTCCTACCCCAGGACAGATGGGAGACTAAATCCTTCCCCCAGAGCCTCTCCTACTGCAGTGTGGGATATGCCTCTCTCTTAGGACCACTTAAGCATCTCTCTCCTAATCAATCATCTGTCTGTGGAGGCGATCAGGAATTAACCTCTCCCTCGTCCCTCTGGAGCAAAATGGGATTAGGCTGAAATTCTTGAGTTAATACAGATACACCTGGGGGAAACTGAGCAGCCTGTGATGCACACGAGATCAAAGGAGCAAAGTCCGGGGAGGGGGACACGACTGAGGGCTCTACAAGCTACAGCTCCAACCGCAAACATCGCCTGCTTTCCCAATCGCTTGCGCTCCCATTTTTCGGGCAGGAAAAGCCGACTCGGAGCCGCGGTGGATCCGCAGCATCCAACTTCCTGAGGAGGAACGGCCGGGCGGCAGCCGGCTCCGGGCACTGCCGTGTGCTGCACCTCGTGGAAAACCCATCCTCGAGCCCTGTGCTAAGCCAGCCCCCAAACGCTGCCAGGAACCGGCCGAGAGCAGCCGCAGCCTCCCCACCAACGTGGACGGGGGACGGCCCGGGAGTGGGGGGACACAAGATCCCTCCAGACACCAGCACATTTTCTGCTGCTTCGGTAACGACACCGGTTCGGAGCAACCCGAGCCTCGGCCCTGAAGGATAAGCACTGGAGAGCAGGAAGTCCGAGTTAAGCTGTAGGCACAAAAAGTGACTTGGGATTAAGCAGCGTTTTGCTTTGCTTAGGCTATTACCCTGGGTGGAGCACAGCAGCTGGGCCAGATATCCCTGAAAGGCACTCTGCTGTGCTGTACAGCTGGATCCTCCGAGTTTTGTCAGTGCTGGAGACCAAAAAACTCCTGGTTTGAGTCTAAAAGAGCAGCAGAGAGGGAATGCTGACTCAGAATTTTAGCTTTTTCCCCATGCCCCACCACATGCCAGCAGTATCCTAGAAAGGTGCTATGTTCCCACACCCACAGCAAGAGGATAAGGAACAAGTAATTTTTTGGGCTCACTGAGACACTCAGTGAGAAAATTTATCAGTGCAATGCACCAAAACTCAGCAAATTGTCATTAAAATGCAGCCTGATTTGTGTCCAGAGAAAACCAGCGTTCTGTACCAGCTTTTTCCCCTGTCAGAAGAGCTGCCAGGAGCACCCGATGCCTCTGCTGTGCTGAGATGTGGGGAAGCTCAGCAGACAGCAGGATGAGCCTCCCTAAATGAGAAGCAGCAGGTTTGGAACCAGGGGGAAGGGGAGGGAGGGGAAGGGATGAGAGAAGGAAGCAGATTACTGGCCGTGGCCAAGGCTATACTCATTATATAGAAAGGACATGAAAGGCTTTAACTCAAAGTGCCAGCGTCAGTTCAATGTATTTATAAGGATTCAAACAAGTCCCACCGGGCAGAACAGCCTGAAGGAGCTTTGCATTTGTGTAATTTAAGGGCTCTTTGTCCACTGAAGTCAAAAAGCAGCTCTGGATTTGGGAGAGTCCCCGGCCAAGCCCTGCACAGCTCCCAGGACTAAAACAGACATTGCTGGAGAATGCCCTGAACTCTGGTGGGGCAGCCTGAATTAAAGGGCTGCTGTAAAATAAATCCTCTGATAAGAGCAATTAATGCTATCCTAATTATGTCTTTTCCCATACTCGCCACTGTTGCTGCTGGCTGCCACGAAGGCAACTCCTCCTCCTGGGAGAAACTACAAGCGAGGTGGGGACTTTAAAAACACACTTTTGCCAATTTCTTTTCAATCCAGCGTACTGAATACAAGATATAAAAAAACACTCTGCAGCCTTTTGTTCTGGGCTGTATTTTTATTACTGGCAAACCCATTAAGCTTGAGGTTTTTCTTATTTTATCTTTGCTTTCAGTTTTTTGGGGTGGGTTTTTTTTTCTTTTTTGGTAATCAAAATGGCAATAGTTTATTATATGCTCTGAGGTTTCCTGCACACAAAAAGAAAAAAAGGCTGTGCTACTATTCCTGTCTCTAATTCATCCCTTTCGCTTGCTCTGCTGTGGGCAAGACTTCAAATCATAACCAGCAATTTTGTCTGCCTCCTACTTACCAAAAATTACTGCTGCACCCACTGGTGATTCACAGACACACACATTTGGTACCAGGACATCCATCTGAACCAGCAGATGCCTGGCAGCTCTGTCTTTTGGTCATTAAAACATGAAAGCAAACCAGCCAAAAAAGTCTCCCTGATAAACTAGTGGAAAACCCACACGTGCTTTCAAAGGGGTTTTAGGCTGATTAGCTGGAATAATATTTTCAAGCCAAGAGGATGATACTGGAGCATTATACATCCTTGAGATATGTTATCTGAGATGTACCATTCCTGGTCAAAATGGATGTCTACAAAGGCTCTAGCTGGTTATTTCTAAGAAAGACATTGGCATCAGTGGATTTAAACAGAACCCCAGCTCCAGGCAGCCAGGACGTCCCCCAACCTGTCTGGAGGATCACCCTCCACCAAGGCATGGCTCAGCAACCCCCTCAAACACACAGAAGTGCTTCCCACCACCGAGCTGTAACTCCCACCTTCCACACTGTATCTGCAGAAGAACACGCTCATTTGCATCCCCAGAACAATAGAGAAATTAATGAAGATGACTGCAATTCACAGAGCCTTGTGTCTGCAGCAGTGGAAAGGTCAAACAAATTAAGGCTCTGAATTCTGGGCAGAGATTTCAAGCTGGCTCTCTAACATTTGCAACACAAGGGAATAATTAGAAAACATCCATCAGCTCCATTTCCGTTCACAAGCCCGTAACTGTGAACATGGTGATGAGCTGTCCTCTGCATAGCTAGATCTGCTCTCAGATTATGGGCAATTACTTCTCCTCAAGTATTTCAACTCCCAAATGCAAACTCGACTTCCTTCAGCTCCCAGATCTCAGACCCGCCGACCACACACAACACCCCTCGCAGAAAGAGCTCTGAAAGGAGCCAGTGGACAGGCTGAGCCCCTGCAGGGAGCCACTGCAGCTCCCAGGGACATCAAGGATGGGAAATGGTCCCTGCATTAAAAAAAAAAATCTCTAGGTACTATAAAAAGTACTAAAAAGATCACAGGAGCTCCACGCTGAACACACAAAGCCCACATCACCTCCCTCCCCGTAGCTGTGAAGTCACATTCAAAAGCTCCGTCGTCTTTTACAAGGAAGCATCCTGCTGAGCCCAGAGGATGTTTCTGGATTGGGGGACAGGAGAAATGCAGGACGCTGCCATTTAAAAGGCACATTTTGCGTGAGCTGTTCCATGTGAGAGCTTGCACACCCAGACGTTTCGCTCCCTACAGAGCTGGCACAAACTTATTTTTAACAGACTAAACCAACCTGTCCCCCCTGGGATGGAGACGGCTGCTCAGAAGAGATCTGCTGGTTTGGCTCTGCCTCCCAACTCCAGGCTTTTTCCCCACACAGCCGAGGAGAAGACTGCCAGTTTCTGGAAATCTGGGTAGGGATCCATAAACCTGTGCAACGTCTCCAGCTACACTGAGAGGAAGGCGCCAGGAAAGATTCGATGCAGGAGCCTCAGCAGAATGACTGAAAGGAGACAAAATCCCTTGCCAGACATCCTGGTGTGCTGGTTTGGGCTGGGATAGTGTTAGTTTCCTTCATAATAGCTGGTGTGGGGCTGTTTCGGATCAGTGTTGATAACACAGGGATGTTTCAGTTACTGAGAAGTTCTTTCAAGAGATTCATGGACTGTTCTGCTCCTCATCCCACCTGCGAAGGGGCTGGAGGGGCACAAGGAGCTGGGAGGGGACACAGCTGTGACAGCTGACCTCAACTGACCCAAGGGATATTCCAGACCATATGGAACCATGCTGGGGGAAGAAGGAGGGGACGCTCGGAGCAATGGCATTTGTTTCCTGAGTCACTGCTCGGCATGATGGAGCCTGACTTTTCCTGGGGATGGCTGAACACCTGCCTGTGATGGCAAGTGGGAAATGAATCCTTTGTTTTGCTTTGTGGGCATTCGTGGCTTTTGCTTTACCTATTGAACTGCTTTTATCTCAACCCTCAAGTTTTCTCACTTTTATCCTTCCAGTTCTCTGCCCCACCAGGGGGGACTGAGCCAGTGGCTGTGTGGGGCTGGGGCTAAACCACGACACCTGGCAAGGAGAAAAGACATGATCTGAAGAGCTGATTTCATACTGAAGTGTCTCGTGAGCCAGGAGAGCTCTGAGAGAGATATCAAGGGGGAAGAATGAGGAGGAGCCCATGAGGATCCTCCTCCCGCGCTCCTGCCGTGCAGGCAGTGACAGGACAGGCACCTGCCCACTCCTCAGCTGAGCCCTGCTTTCTGTGGGGTCTCTGTGTCCAACACGAGCTCACACTGAACCAGCAGCTTCAGTGAGGCCCCTTTATTCCCCCATTTCAGCAACCTGGTCCAGGGGAAGGTGTCCCTGCCCATGGCAGCAGGGTTGGAACTGGATGGTCATTGCAGTCCCCTCTAACCCCATCCATCCTACGACCCTAAAGTGTACTAAATGTGATTTTAAGTGTACTAAACTTGCTTCCCATCTCCTGACCGACACTGGGATCAGCAGCACAGTCCCACCTGCAGCATCGAGCAGCAGACACGTCCAGACCCACTCAAATCCAGGATTCCCAACGGTCACTTCCACTCTGCATCATCCCTGTGCTGGAATGCTCACTCCCAAGCCCACTTAACTCACTGCCTGGCCCAGGAAAGCTCACAGCTGATGCACATTTTTTGTTGCAGCACAGCTGCCAAGGCCAGTATTGATATCTGGCCATAATCCTTCCTAACCCCGTGGAAGGCTCTGGGAGATCAGCATGTTGCAGCAACAAGGTTTAGGGGTTAACAGGTGCTCCATTAAAAGCTTGCCCTTGGAAGCTTTAAAACTTGTTTTTTCTCAAACATTATGATGACATCTCCCACCATGTCAGGCCCTTTCCATGCTGGCCATCTGAGCAGCCAGCTGCAGCACTGCCCTTGTCCCACTTTCCTGGTCTGCATTTGTGTCCCTTTTCCCCCAGTTTTTCTTTTTAATTTAATTTAAAATGTTGGTAAGTGCTATGTTAGCTGAAGCTCCATTACCTAGAAGTGGCACCAGAAGAAAAAAAACCCAGACTTTTCTGGTTTTGGAAATAAAAATGTTTTGGCTGCCAAAGAAAAGAAAGAGTTACACCCATGTAAAGCTTTCACTCAGGGAGAATTAATACAGCCAACTGTTTTTGGATGGACTGCTGGCTAACTACAGCATAAAAAACAAAAAAAGAAATAAGCAAAAAGAGTCCCAAGCCCTGTCCTCTGCCATTAGACTCACCCCAGCTTCCAGCTTCTCCTGGGTTCCTGTTCAGAGGGAAATCCTCCGTCACCTCTGTCTAGACTACTCACCTGAGTGAGTTTTTGCTGGAAGAAGTGCAGAGATGCAGCTTCCAGGACCATAAACCTTTCAAACCACACATGCTAGAACACACATACAAGCTGTATTTTACACGCTTGCAATGTTTTATATACATGTCTCTAGCATCACCCTAGTGACATTCCCTGCCATGTTATTTCCTCGCTGACCACCAATTCAAACATTTCCATCCTCAGAATGCTTCACGAAACACCCCTTTAAAACAGAAGCTGCATGTGCAATTCCTAGCATGACTTATTCTGCATACTATAGGATTCTGGCTTGATTCCTGTCACCTCCCACAGAGCCAGTTAAGCTAAAGATCTGTCCAGAAGGACACGTAATCTTAAATGTAACACTGCTGAATACACAGCCATACCACCACAGCTGGGCTCCCAGCCTGGGTAATTAGAGATTTTATTCCTCTATTGTCCAACTGCTGATTTCATTACAGACGCTGTGAAATTCTCTCATTTAAATTCCCTGATACTCATTAGCAATAATTAAGCAGGGCTGATGCAGGAGACAGAAATGAGAGGTTAAGGAGAAGGGAGTGACTTTTTTTTCTGCCTTTAGCAAGTCCAGTGCCAGCGGCTGATTTCATCACTCACTTCCCAAACCCTCTTTCCTGCAGCACTGACATCCCTCACCCCAGCACTGCAAAGGCTCTCACTGCTGCTCTCACATCGTTCTGGGCTTTCTGCTGCCTGGCTGCTCCCCAGAAACACAGCAAAGGGATTTTAACAGGAACTGGATCAGCCACTCAACTCTTTCTTCTGGACAAAGTGGTGAGATAAAGAGGATTCTCTGCATGGACATAACTCTCTCCAGCAATACGAGCTGATGGAAACACATTAAAATGCACCATGTGCAGTTAAAAGCATGCTGACTTGAATTTTTCCACTTAAAAATAATAAAAAATTCAGCTCCTCAGTATGTAACCTTCCCTTCCTCCCTGATTTGCAAGTTTCAAATTCTGGATAATCATTATTCTGAATAACTTGCCCACAGGCGTAACCCTGGGAAGACTCCTCACAAACTAGGACATCTCAACCCTACTCAAAATTCCCAACTGCTGCTCCAGCTTGCTTATCAAATGTCTGATTCCGGCGGCGGTGGAGACAATCAGTCTGTGCACCGGTGGCTCAAGTATCGCACACTGTTGCTCAATTTTGTCCTGGAATTTTTTTTTTAATTTTTTTTTTTCTGATTTCCTTAAAAAAAAAAAAAGCCAGCAGCTGTTCCAGCAGACAGCTCCCGGATTTCCCTGGATGTGCGTCAGTGGGATGATGCTACTCCTCAATCTGGCGGCCATCCTTCAGACAGAAGGAAGGAAGACCGTGGTCATATCTAAGCTACTGAAAATCTTGGACACCGTCAGCAAAGTAAGCCAGGCAGACAGCTTTCCATGCTTGCACTTTCTAAAAATGAATCATAAAAAGCCACGACAGCGGATAGGACGGTTTAGGCCAACCAGTCAAAAATAAGCCAAAGCAGAACAGCACTGCCAACGTCGCTCCACTGTGTCATTTCACATTCAGGAAGGTCTCACAAGCATTTGCAGAGCCTTAAATTAAGCCATCAGCACCAAACTGGGCAGCATGTGGACATTCACCACCACTGCTCAGTGAAGCAGCGTGGCGAGCCTCCAAGCTCTGCCTTCCTACAGTCAAAGTGCCTCTGAATAGTGTATTTTCAAGCCCAACTTCACCTTTAATTCATGCAAGATGTACACGAACTCTGCATCCTCTTGCCTCCCCAGAAATATTCAGTTTGAAGTCAGCTTATCGGTTTCCTATTGAAAACCCAAGGCACAGCCAGGAGTCCAAGATGACACGGCCGGGGCCACAGCAAGCAGTGGGAATGCTACAAAAGAGATTTACACATCTTGGCTGGAAAATCTCAAGAGAAGCAGTCTGTTCTGGGCCCACTGCTTCCCACAGAGTATGACAAAATCCCACTGAGTCAATGTAAATTTGTCATATCCTGTGAGGGAAGAGTTTACCCCACCAGCCAAAAGGGGAGAAGGAGCTGTCAGTCTATCTTAATGAGGTGCAGCTGATCCATGAAAGCAGCCAGACCCCAGATATCTTGACATCAGCTGATAAACCCTAAATGAAACTATTTTGCCTCAAGCAACATTATGACAGGGCAAAACCACATCCTCAGCAGACACTTTCTTGACCACATGCATTGCTGAGTGCTGAGAAATGTGCATGGGAGTCAACCTAAAAACCTGCCAGGTGTTAACCTGACACACACAGGAGTCTTTGCCCAGTAGCAGTACAGAGGGTCAAACCGAATATCACTCACAAGGCAGGAATTCTTCCCAGGACTGCAATGGAGTGTCTATGCTGCATGTGACAACACAATCTGTTTCACTTCCTCGCCACCTCCTGCCTAAAAATTCATCCCAGACAACAACACCCCAAAGCTGTCCCCGTTGCAGACAAGCCCAGAAAAGGTGTCTTGCTTCAGCCCCTCACGCAATGGCTCCTGCGTGACATTCTCCCAGATCAGAACAAGAAGATCCACCCTACCCACCTCCAGAAGGCTCACCACAATTCAGTCCTTAACAAAATGCAGCATTAGACCCACCACAACCAGAGTCACATTGAGGAGGTGCAAGTGGCCGAGCCGAACGCCGGAGTTGCAGGCAATTTTTGGCCATGCAGTGACAACCCAGATGTTCCCCGTCCATGCCTCCTTCCCTCCCACCTCCTCACGGCATTAGTCACTCAGAAGACATCAGAACAAAGCCACATTCAGGCTTGCCAGATCAGGTTTTGTTTGCTTCAAGACCACAGCGGTAGACAGCTGTTGCACATTCTGCCCTGAGGTCTGAGTGAGCTCCTCACAGGATTAATGAGAGAAGCAGCACGAAGGACCTCCAGCCCAACCTCCTGCTGCAAGTGGGGCTCCTGGCACAGCCTTGAACCCCACGAGCTGCAGTGTGTGGCTCAAACTCCCAAAGGGTTTGGCTCCATCACGTTCACATCCTCCCCTCAAAGAGCTGTAGGTGGCTCTTAGATGATTTTGCAGCTCCTTCACCCGAGGAAGCAAGGCCAGCTCCCTCACTTTGTCCTCAGAGGGCATCTGTGATTCATGGGCCCCAGGCCATCTTCTGCTAAACCCTCTGCAGTTTCTCCAAGACCTTTCTGAGCTGAGGGGACGCTATTTTAGATGTGTCTCATCAGTATCAAGCAGAGGTGGTATGAACTTCCCTCGCCCTGATGGCCAGGCTTCCAACGTTACACACATTAAATCCACAGCGATATCTGTGACACCAGATGGAAGCATTTCTCCTGTCATCTGCCTTCCTAATTTAAAAAGTGATAGATATGCACACAGATACATGCATAAAAATCTGGGTAACAGCATTTTCCTGCCTTGAAAGTGTAGGTGATGTTAAGTTTATTGGTGGGCAGCCACTAAAGATGCAAAAGTAACATGACAATATTAGCAAGTGCTTTGCCCTGAACCAGGGCTGTTTATTGCTTAAAACCAACTGTAAGGGTATTAAATATATTTAAAGCCTAAGGGTTATAAACAATTCAGTTTGGAACATTTTTACTTTTAGACTATATACGTATTGGCATTTATGTAATCAAGAAAAAGCAGGGCAGTTTAATCCATAATGGTTTTTTTTTCCCCTATAAATAGTCATTTAATCAACAGAAGACAAAGCATGGCATCCTGGAAAACCACTGAAATGATCAGATTTGGCAAGCGAAGCCCTGGTCTTCCTTATTTTCTGCATTAATTTAGGAAAAGAAAGAACTGGACTTCTTTCAGAACAGCTGTTCACCTTACGGGGGATGTAAAGAGCTGCTGTTCCACCTCACATCCTCTTTCTATGGTTGCTGAAAGGCTTCACACTCAGGAGCACAGCCAGCACCAGGCACCACCTCAGCCCCTTTGCTCTCACAGGCTACTTCACCTGCTGAGAAAGCTGAAACGAAACTAAACTACAACAGCGAAGGGGTGGGGGTTTTGGATTTTCCTTTTAAATGCTTAGTAATTAATGTGTCAAGTGAAGCTGCAGGGGGAGAAAGCAGAGTCTAAGTTACTGCACCCATCACCAGGATGGTTCAGCTTCATCCTACACCACATCCCAGCTCAACCCTTCCAGCTGACATCCTGCAAGCCCAGAGGCAGGCATGGATCAGCCCTCCCAAAACAGCTGGAGAGGAAGGGCTGGAGAAGGGATGGAGGCGGGGGCACACCTCTCCACCTCCTCCACCAAGCAGAGATGCCTGTCTGCTCCTCCCTGCAGCACCCACACTCTCAGAGCAGGCTCAGATCCGAGCCAGGCTGTGCTGGGAGCTGCAGGTCTGCAGCCCTGGTCCCCATCCTGCCTTCCAGGGAGGGGACACTGCTGGGAATGCTCAAGCACTGAAGGCAAAACCCCAGTGCCAGCCCAGCACAGGTGCAGCTCCCCACAGGGGCAGTGAGAGTGCTGCTCCACAGTGTGCTGGATGTGTGCCCCAAAGGGATGTGTTTTCACTCCCAGCTCACCCCAGGGCCCTCAGGATGTCACCCTGAGGGCTCCCATGCACCAGCTCCAGGCACCACCACATCTCCACGCAAGTGCTTTGTTCTCATTTCTGGCTCCTTGAACCAACAGCTGTTTAAAGTTCTTTTTACCCCCCCTTTTTTTTTAAATAAAAGGAAGATGCTGACAGTGCAAGTGGCCACCCAGGCTTTCAAAGCATTATAGGAAGCCAAAAAGGAAAGTCACCCATCAAGCTGTTTGCTATCCTGATGTCTCCTTAGAAAAAAGGCAGTTCCCACAATCAGCCCTATTTATTGCAGGCTGTAATTTTGCCTGGATGGCAGGATGACCTCCTGGACACTGCTCTAGTTGCATCTGAATGCATTTGAGGCAACAGTTAAAATTAATGGAGGCAGGTTTGGGGTCTCTCCCCTGCAAACACTCAGTGTCCTCGTGCTGACATGGATGAGGTGTGTCAGTGCAGAACGTGCAAATGCTCAGCCTGATGGGGAAAAACTGTGTGTGTTATGGGGCTAAAAGAGTGACAGACCTGCAACTTTTAATGCCTCAGCCTCCACCTCAAGACCAAAAGCCCCAAGAACAAAAGCAGTATTACTTGGCATGAGCAGGGATGACTGAGCAAGGCGACACGTACAAGGAAGGCAAAGGTTTCAATCTCTGCTGAAAATCTCTGCCTTAGTAAGCCAATGGCAGGGAACATATGGCTCTCAGCCATATTATTTGTTCTAGTTTATTATGCATAGCACAATACAGACAGTAACAAGTGCGTGTCAAGATGTGGCCTGTTAAAAGTGCTGAAAACATTTACTGGGCCAGTAGCAATGAAAAGGTTCCCTACCCTTGTATTACACAGATAGAGGTTTACCACACACAACCTCCGTTTGAATGCATTGCCCAATCTGCAGCCAACAGCCCCAAGTCCCAAATATTTTATGAGCAAGCAGCTTGGACTCCTTCTCTTTGATACATGTGAGCAATTTCAACTGGAGTTGCGTTGGCACATCCAACAGGCAACCACCAATTGCACAAGGATTGCAAAAGGGCTGCGTTTTCCACTGGCTTACCCAACGGCAAACGCCCGTCCAAAAGCCAGTTAAGAAGCTTCAGTAAGGGTAACAGAATGAGCCAGGCCAGGAGGGATCTCTAGAGATCATCAGGTCCCACCACCCTGCTCACAGGAGGGCAGCTTGCACGGGTTGGTCACTCAGGACCCTGCCCAGCTGGGTCTGGCTGTCCCCAAGGATGGACACTCCACAGCCTCTCTGCATACCTGGCTGCCAGGACTGACCACCCGTGCAGTAACAAAGTTCTATCCCATAAATTTAAATTTAAGTTTAAATTGTAATTCCCTGAATCCCAGTTTGGACCCCCTGCCTCTCCCCCAGGCCCTGACGACCACCGAGAAGAGGCTGGATCCATCTTCTTCACCACTCTACCAGGTATTTATGTGTGCTGATGAGATTCCCCTGAGCCTCCTCACTCCGGGCTGAGCAGCCCCACCTCTCCCCACCTCCCCCCAAACACTCCAGCCCCCTCACACCTTTCTCAAGGTGTGTCACTGGACCCCAGTATGTCCACGTCTCACTCGTACTGGGGAGCCCAGCCCTGGACCCAGCACTCCAGATGTGCCTCAGCAGGGCTGAGCAGAGAGAAAGGTCACCTCCTTCAGATCCTGCTCTGCCCAAAGCATCCCAGGACGCTGCTCCCCATCTTTGCAAGGACATGGTGACGTCTCACATGGAACTCTTCGCCCACCAGGACCCCTGGATGTCCCTGTCTGCAATGCTGCTGCCAGCAAGCCAGTGCCCTACGACCCGTGTGAACTCAGCAAAGTTACAAAAATTCTTTCACATCAATTCCCCCCACCCCAGTCGGTATTTGCACCCCCACAGCCAGAAAATCCACAGGCAAACAGCTGACTCACCATGCCCGTGGCAAAGCCCCAAGTCTGCCAGAGCCTCACCCATTGCATTGAGCTGTCACAAAATGCCACCCGTGTGACACCTGAAAGGTCCCTTTCTTGGGGTGGGACAAGCACAAAGTTCAGATCAGATATGGATCAAAAAAATCAGCCTAACGTGGTAATTGGCGTAATTAAATGCGCTTTGAACCCTTGAAGGAAGAGCACACGAGGAAATAACACTGTAAAACACGTCATGACAGTGTTAGCACAGCAATTACTGTTTGCAGGCTTAAAAGGCAACTGGAAGGTAACAAAGAGCAAGGCCAGTCAAATCAAAGCTTGAGACAGCACATGAAAAAAACCCTCAAACAGCCTTAAAATTGTCTCACTTCAAATTTGCATTCTCCCTCCCGGAGAAGATGATTACAGCCTTTTGATCTCTGCAAGCACGACAAATTATATGATTGTGATTAAAAATTCAAGTCCTTCCATTGCCCCAGTAAGTAGGACACGCAGAGGGCACAGCACCGTGCTGGCCCCTGTGACAAAGGTGCCAAAGATCCAGAGAACAGCACACACAGCAGCATTTCTTTCCCGAGACAACTCAGTTTCTGGGCACAAAAGAGTCAGAATCCTAAGCTGCCACGACTTTAAGGGATGCTCAGCTCCTTCACCCAGAGGGCAGAGCACCAGCTGACCAATAGACCAAGCCAAAAGCTGCTCTCCCAAAGTTGAAACCGAATTGCACACGCCCATTACTTGAATTCTCTCTGCACGCGTACAAAAATTAAAAGGGGAGGGGGGAAATCAAGTTAATTTTACCAAAACCTAATTGTGAAGGGAAGCCAAACAAACTACCATGTCTCTCCTTCTCCTTTCAATAAAAGCCGCCTCTTGTCAAAGACTTAACATCTTGTAAGTGCATGCCAGCAAATCCATTTAAAGCTCAAACACAGAATTTTATTCTTCTGTGACCGCACAGCAAAAGAGATCATTCCTCCTTTGTCATGCTGGAATGATTTGGGCTGAAAACTGGCAAGAACCAAATTTCAAAGCTGGGTCACTCCTTCCCCCTCCCCTTTTCATCCTGGTAGGGTCTCAGTAGTAACCTTCAGTCTGAGTCAAAGGGGATTAGGGAGAGGTTCAGGAGCAGCACAGTGAGAAAACTAGAAGTGTTACCTTTAGTAATTACCAAAGGAAGACTTTCCTGGCGTTACCATAGGAATTAATCCTTATATTAATATTTAAAGCATGAACAAAGCAAGGGCTCTGGAAGACACGATGGGGGGAAAGTAGCAGTTTGCCCTTGCAATGCACTAATTCTAATTTGAGGAAAAGAGAAAAAAAAAAGTAAGCTTGAGAACCCTATCTAAGGAAATTGTGCTGTCTGGGTGAGAGGGTGAGCTCAAAACCAGAGCCACTTCCTTCCCCATGACATCTTCTCAAGCAAGTAGCCCAGCCTACCTAGATTTTACAAGTGTCCAGAACTGAACTCCTTTCTATACAGCTTCTCGGAAATACACACCAACAACACAACAAAACATGGTTTTCTTAACCAAACCATGCAAATTACGAGGCAACGAGACGGGGAGAAAAGAGTTCTGTCCAAATTCCGCAGCGTTGTTCTTAGTAAAGACAAAGTTCAGCATCACAGACATAAAAAAGGAGAAAGGTGCCAGACCAGATGTTAAACTGTATCTTAAAAAGAATAAAAAATATCAGATGCCCTCTCCAGACCATCGCTCCACAGCAAGCCTGACCAGCACCTTCTGAAGCAAAAGCTGGGCAAACCTCAAGCAGCCCCAGAAGAAGATGGGATATTGGGAAGGAATTCCTGGCTGTGAGGGTGGGGAGGCCCTGAGGCCCTGGCACAGGGTGCTCAGAGAAGCTGTGGCTGCCCCTGGATCCCTGGAAGTGTCCAAGTGTCCCAGGTTGGACAGGGCTTGGAGCACCCTGGGACAGTGGGAAAGTGTCCCTGCCCACGGCAGGGGAGGTGGAATGAGATGATCTTTAAAGTCCCTTCCAACCCAACCCAGTCCACGATTCTATGACTGCTTTCAATAGAACAAAATCCTGTGTAAGTGCTGTGACATGGCAAATGTAATAAAAATACAGGTCATGCACAGAAAACAGAAAAGTGAGGATCTAGAGTAAGTCTCTCTTAAAAACTCATTATTTCAAGAGAGCCTGCAGATTTCAACACCACTTCATGCAGGAACTGTGATCTTCAGTCTCCCTTTCCCTGCCAATTTTCCTCAGTCTTTTGTGTTGTTTTTATATTAAAAAAAAACCACTGTGCACCAAATGCTGCATTTCTAAACATTACACATTTATTCCCTGCTCTACCGGTCTGTTACAAAGCTTCTTCTAGATTCATTCTCAAACCATTTTAAACATTTGGAATATCTCCCATGTGGGGGAAGAGCACAGAGCTCCTGGTCCCTGCACAGACAGCTCAGAAGTGGAAAAATCCATTTAGCAGCCATTTGGATATTAAAGACCAGGCCAGGGAGCAGAAGACCTTATTCCCTTCAGTTTACACCAGAAGGTGAACGTTTCATTTTTCCTGGCATGTTTGAAACAATCTGAATTCTGGAGTTGTGTGGTGGCTTTGAGATGTGAAAGCAGCTTGCTCAAGGAAAGAAATAAGATTTTTAGCTCTTATGGAGGAAAGTGCATGTAAATGAGTTGCTGTGGTTAAAGTGAATAATCACATTCTTCAAAGCCTCATGTTGCAGAATACTGCAAAGAGGTTTGGGGGAGCATGCATGGAGAGGACAGGAAGAGTAATAGCTAATAAGAGAGTTCTCCAGTTCCAATTTCCTACAGCTGATGTCCTGAGTACATCTATGACAGCAAAAATAACAAGACTCTTTTTTTTTTTGCCCTTTCCCTGTTAGCAACAGCTATAAATGTCATCAACAGTACCAGCAGGAAACCTCCACAGAGGGTAGGATGTGAAGAAATAAGATGCTTGCTAGTTTTAGAAACCATTAAATTTGCCATTTCCACTGAACTCCTACAGTCACTCCTTCCTGCGAAGTTCAGGGACCCAAAAAATAAAAAAGCCATCCAAGCAGAAAGAGAAACTGCCTCTGCAGCAGGGAACTGCCACCAGCCTCCCGTGGTGACACCCCAGCCCGATGGCATCACAACTGGTCACTGCAGGCAGCGGGAGAGGCCAAATTCCTCTGGGTCAAGAGGTTCAGAAAGTGAAGACTAAGTCCTCTGTTCTCTCCCAAAAAATACAACATGATTTCAGAGGAAAAACTGCACAGTCCAAAGGACCCCGTTCTCACGTTCCCATGAAAAATCTCCCTGCTCTGCCTTAGATGCCAAAGAGGAAGGAGCACCTTTTTGGAGAGCTGTTATTTTCTACCTTCAAACAGATACTCAGCACCACTGAATTCAGTCTACCAACTTCTATTTTCCTCAGAGATACTGGCTAAGTTTATAAACCCTATATATTTAACTTGCAAGCTTGTGTGGAATGGGAAGTCAATGGGATGGAGACGCTGAGCAACAGAAATGTTCCTGACAGTTTAAAGAGTGCTCCTTTAAGGTTTGGGGACTGAACAAATCAACTGAGTACTGAAGAATTACAACTAAACCCAACTCTTGCAAAAACGTCTTTTCAAGGACAAACCCACTGCTGGAGAGGCCTGTACGAGCAGCACGAGAAAAATCAGATGCCTTCAGCTCCTTCAAATACTGCAACTTGCTGCAGTCATGGGGTATTTTTGCCTTGTGGTGGGATAGCAACACCCAGACTGACTTGAAATGCCTCGGCTCAGGTCCCAGGTACAGCTTTACTCCAGGAAGAAAGCTTCCAGCAAGTGTTTCTCACACCTTCCCACTCAGGCCCTGCTTTCACACCGCCCTGCACTGCAGACACCCACAGGAACCATTATCTGTGAGCCTGGAACTACCCACTTTAAGGAAAAAAAGTGAGATCTGTCAACGGGCTGCCAGAGACCCAAAATAATTTTAAAAGGCAGTAATGTCAGCAATGCCACTGAAAAGCAGAGCACTGCCTGCTTGAAAAGCCAGATCTTCACAAGCATCAGGTAGCCTGACCCCAGCTAATACAGGTCTTCACTCAGCAAGCTAAAAAAAATGTAATTTAAAAAAAAAAATCAGCTGAGCTGCCTCATGCGCCACAGATTCTGGTACACTGTCACTTTGATAAAGATTGTTTGTTGATACAAAAAAGCAGTGCAGCAGGAGCAAGAACCAGCTCCTCACAGTGTCTTTCATTCTCCTGCAGCGCAGTTTTGGAAGGGAACAAACCCAGGGCTGCACAAACCTTTCCATGTTCCTTCTTCCCTGAATGTTGTATGACCAAACACTTTTTGTTTTAAAGGTCAGAATTTGAAAGAAGAATGTTAACGGTTTCATGATCCCCAAAGTAGCACTTCTAGGTTCACCTGCAGAAAGTATCTGAGAAACAGTGATCAAAAATAAGTTTTCCCAGGTGCCACTAAAAACCCAATAGCCCAGACCCTGAATATTTCACATTTTGAAGGAGGGGATGCTCTCCACGGCACAGCACCTGATGGACAACAGAGCCAGAGCAGCCCCAGCCTGGGTGCAGGCTGGACTCCCATCCCGTGCAGTCTGTCCCTGCTGTTCTGGGAGCTGTTTTATTGAGGTGTCTGTTCTGGAGCAATTATCGAGTCTGCTGGCAGCAAATGCCCATCAGGGCACATCACCTCAGGAGAGAATCGTGGCTGTGTTACATCAGGAGCTCCTGGCTAAAGACACATTTCAGTGCTTCCCAAAGACAGGAATGTGCAGTTTCTAGTGAAAAATAAAGAGTTTGATGAGTTCATTTGACAACAGCATTAAATAAAGCCCAGGTTCCTGCAGAGATGCATAAAGAGAGCTGCAGGTAAATGAGGTGATGATGCAGCAGAGGCTCCAGGAACCAAAAAGCCTGGCTGGATTAGCAGGGAGAAAAGCAAAGCAAACATCTGCTGCAGGACTAGTGTTTAAATAGACACTACCTAGACTTCAAAATGAGAAGTTTTCAATAACTGAAACATTAAAGGCCTCTGTACTGTCCATACTACTTTACCACCCACTTAAAAAAAAAAGTTGGATAGCATTCCCAAAATCCATCTTCGTGATTTAAAGGCCGCTCAGGAGTGTTATGGAAACCTGCCTAATTCGTCCAGACAGTTTTGACAAATCCAAACCAATGTGTTTAAATGTTTAGCAAGGA
Source organism: Melanocharis versteri (assembly GCA_013397845.1). Taxonomy (NCBI): domain Eukaryota; kingdom Metazoa; phylum Chordata; class Aves; order Passeriformes; family Melanocharitidae; genus Melanocharis; species Melanocharis versteri. The sequence goes on along the minus strand of VZTG01003619.1, from coordinate 51,476 downwards.
AACATTTTTCAGGAGATGTAATAGCTTTTATTAGACCAACAGATACAAACAAGGAGCCTGAGGGGCTGGGAAAGCAAAGAGACTGACAAGCTTTCAACATCTAAGTCTTCTTTTCCAGTCTGAAGATGGGCTGTTGGCCTGAAAACCTTTCTGCTCAGACTAAATAATATTAAAAAAAATTTAAAAACTTGGTCCTCCTCTGAATTCCCTTCAGTTGTACACATAAACTGTCAAGGCTTCACCACTAAATCATTAAATGATGAATGTACCTTTGGATGGCGTGCTTGAACACAGCAAAAGGTTTGCAAATCCTCTCCTTAAACAACGAGAAAACCTAAATCCATGTATGGGAAGTGTGCAGTGTCATCCTTTGCCAACCTTTGCTTCCCTGTCCCACACTGTAACGGCAGCCTAATGTCCTGCACCAGCACATCCAGGACCAGAAGTGTCCCAGGCCTCAAGCTGTGAATGTGCCCAGCACTGCTCAGGCCAGCAGCCAGGGAACACCAGGAGGATGTCTATTCCTCCAGACTTTAAAGACTTTCTTGGGAATGGTATGACTTTTCTAATTTTTGTAATGGTTTTATTACACTTTTTAATTAATCATTTTAATTAACGATAAGCAGCCGTGTTAAAGTCTTAAATCACTTTTAGCCAGCATTTAGCAAATTGTGTCATTATGTCATAAGCTGCTATTGAGGGAACACAGCTTGGGAAAATTACTGGAATTTTAAATTTTGATAAGCTGACTCTGATATGATTCAATTAACAAAGCCTAGGAGAAGACATTTTACAGAAACCAAGAGATAAAGAAGATAATAACAAAGATTTAGTATATGTCTTGGGAAGTCCATACAAAAAAAAAAGATACTAAAAGGACTGAAAACATGGACTAATTAGCATAAACAGCAATAAATCAATAACCAGGAGAGGATGGAATACTAATTAATGAAAGAGAATGATGTAATTCAGAAAGAATGAACATTAATTTCCTTGTTTGCTAACGAAGTATAAATAGGTGAAGAAGTTTTGTATCCATGTCTGCGTAGAGGCCAGAATTTTCCCAGCCACACACACCCCTCCTGGCCAAGAATAAAGCAGTGCCTTACTTGCTAAGGTTAAAAGACAGCATTAGAGAGTTTTATTTATCCTGACAATTTCGAAGGATTTTGGTAACAGCTTCACAGGAAAAGCCATTTTTCTGTTGCCTCGTAGCAAGGTTGGGCTGGGGGAAGCAGTGCTCACAAAGGTTGTCACCACACACACGACACACTGGGAATGCTGTCATCCCAAAGAGCACGGAAGAGGGAATGCACCAAAAGCCACTCTGGAGTTGTGCTGGGAGAACCACGACCTCAGTGGAACGTGGAATTCCTCTGGAATTCCTGTACTGCCCCTGGGGACAGCAGGAGCACGAGGGGTGGCTCCAGGATGGGAACATCTCAGCTGCCCCTCTGGCTTTCTGAACGAGTCAATCTGTTGATATTGCACAGCCTTTTAAAGGAGGTCATTGTCTGTCACTGGGGACATTGGAAATGATGTCACCTAACCCCCACCAAGGACAGCCAGGGGCTCTTCCATGAGCTGCTACAAGGATGTTGCTGGATATGAGAAGCTCACGAAGATCTTCACCAAAGGTCACTTTTAATAGAACCAGAGAATCACAGAATGGTTTAGGTTGGAAGGTACCTTAAAGATCATCTCATTCCACCCCCCTGCCATGGGCAGGGACACTTTCCACTATCCCAGGGTGCTCCAAGCCCCATCCAACCTGGCCTTGGACACTGCCAGGGACGAGGCAGCCACAGCTTCTGTGGGCAGCCTGTGCCAGGGCCTCAGCACCGTCACAGTAACAAATTTCTTTGGAATATCTAACCCAGTTCTGCCCTCCTTCAGCTTAAAGTCATTTCCCTGTGTCCTACCTCTGCATGTCCTTGTCACAACTCCCTCTCCAGCCTTTCTGCAGTGCCCTTTAGGTACTGGAAGGCTTCTAAAAGGTGCCACCACATCTGTCTCTTGCGTGGTTTGATATATTCCCGGAGGCTTTCACATTACAGACACCGCCACCGAAGACGTGCTTGATGGGCAGGAATACAGATACACCCTACTGGCCTACTACTCCTAGAATTTGGCCACCCTACCCAAAAATAGCAAACGATGCTGCTGCCAGGGGATCCTCTCCAACTGTGAGGCACGGCTGGACAGCTCAAGCAGCAAGAAAACAGCAGCGCCGTGACACCCGGCTCCTCGATTTCCTCGCTGGAGGAGCGGAGACCGCGGCGAGGGACAGGGAAGGAAACGCAGAGCTGTGCCCATCCCTGTGCCTCGCCCCACGCCCATGCAGCTCTCAGAAGGGTTTGATGTCCCTGCCAAGCAGCCGGCTGTGATCCCAAGCAGGGACCTGGAGAGGCTGCCCAGCCTTAGGCGGCGCTTGGGCACTCAGCCCGTGTCACAAAGGCCAGCGCGGAGCACGGAGCTCGGTGCAGCCCTGCCGCAGGCAAAGCTGCAGCACAGCCAGCTCTGAGAGCACCTCTGAGGCTCCTCTCCACCACACTCACCCTTCAGGAGGGGCTGGAGCAGCACTGGAAACCTGTGCTGGGTAAAGACAATCTGCAGGGAGACCCAGCACTGGCAAATGCTTGGAAGGCAGGCATGAGTTAAAGAGGTATTTTAAACATCAGCTGCCTCCCTGAAAAAATATGAACCCAAACCGAGACCAAAGAGGAGGACTTACAGGGTAACTAACACAGTACCTTAAATAAGAAAGGTCAATTTTGCGTGTGACTTGCATTTTAATACTGTATTAAATTATATATTTTTACTGTACCCCTTAGTAAAAAAAGCCTTAAATAGATGCCTGAGGCCTTTTGGGCTGTTATTAACAGCAGAGACAAGAGAGTTTGAAATACACACCCTGCAGGGATCTCTGTGCACGTATCCAATTACGCACATTTCTGTTCCCAGAGTCTCCTCCTGATAAGTGTCTGGAATAAACTGAAATTTCTTCAGCATGCAAAACTTCTGGGATGAATTTAAATGAGCGTCTTCAGCATTTTACGAACAATCCCTTACAAAGAGGCAAACTGAAAGACAAGATTCATTGGCCAAAACAGGCTCTAGGTAAGGTTTTGTCATAAAATTCCTGTATGACTTATGGGAAATGTCCATTCCATGGAATGGAAATTGGAAATGGAAACTGGACAGGTATAAGAAACTGCTTTCCCATGCATTTAATAAGCCAGATGACAGCCTGTTTAAGTGGTATTACAGATTGGGCAGAGCTGTCTCTAACCAAGCACGATGTCCCTGCCCTAGGAGACTTGGGGAAAAGTCAGAAATGCCCACTGCCAGAAAGAAAAAACCCCATTTTATTGTCACGGAGGCAGGACCTGAAACCATGTGCTGGAGTCAGAAAAGGGTGAAATAAAAATAATCTAAAAAAATTAAAAAGAAAGAAAAGGAAAAAAGAAAAATAACTTGTCAAAAGATACTTTATTACCATGGAACCCGAGCCAACTGTACAAGAAGGCCTTGCAGCAAGCAAACAGCTCTGCCAGACAGCTGTGAGAACCTCACACTCAACAGACAACCAACCTCGGCTCTAATCACCACCTCCAGCGCTACCCCAAGAAGGATTTGCTCAAAATCTGCAAGTTAAAGACAATTCTGTTCATAATTTATAGTCTTGGATGGCCAATGGCACTCTCTTACCCCAGAGGAGAAGCCATGAGGCTTGGTAACAACATGAAAAGAAAAAAGCAGCCAAGAAAATACAAACAACAACAACGAAATCCAACAAAAAACCCAACCTCTCTCTGACCTCCAAACTCAAACAGCCAAAAGCGAGGTGACACACAACAGGCAAGTCCAGGCAGAGCAGAGAGAGCACAAGGCAAAAGGTGAGGCACAAACACATGCACCTGGAAGGGACACACAGAGGAAATGGGGCTACAGACTGACAAAAACCAGATGAAACCAAACCAAGGAAATACAGATCCTTCCATCACACCTTATCCTTTAATGTGGTGGGCCTGCAGACCGAATCTGTTAAGCACAGACCCTTTCAAAATATGGAGTCCAGGTAGGGAACAAGTGATTCCCCTGAGTTTGACCCTACAGAGACACAGCACCAGGCTTTGTTGCCCCAAGCTTTGCATTCCAGCTGTGGCAAAAGTTAAAAGACAGAGGAAAGACACCACCCCACGTGGGGGCACATTCTAGGAGAGTTTTGTATGCTGATGCTTTAGCAATCCTGCCATTCTTAACCACCAGTGTGGTGAAAGGTAATGTGTTTGCCCATTACGGCTTACAACTGGGAAATATTTATGGAATGAGCAGCACGTTAACATGTCTTTATTTCCAGCAGTTAAACGAGGCTTCTGAGAGCCCTCCCTAATATTGTGGACATTTGTTTCATTGCATGAGACTCTGTGCTCAGTTTAGGATTAAACTGTCATAGGGGGATTTACTTATTTAACTGAATACTTGCTTTCTGAGAGAGAAATTCCAGTTGTCTGCTTCTCAGCTCTATCTAGCCATCAATACAAGCCAATTTCAATTTCAGGTTTCCTGAATGCCTGGATCGAAAGAAAAAGAGGTGAAAATAAAAATCCATTTTTTCATAGGGAAAAAAAAAATCAGCCAAGACAGACAACAACAACAAAACCAACAAAATAATCTAGCAGCATTAAAAAAACCACACATGGTTCTTCCTAAAGGTATCGAGAAGCCTCTTCTGCTCAGCCTTTATTACTTCCAGCTTCTTTAAACACACAAACCTGTCAAAGTCTGACATGCAGAAGAGACTCTCGCAGGCCTGCCTTTTGTCTGCTGTCCAAACTTGTTGGATGCTCTGAGTGGCTGCGGAGTGGAAATGAAGCAGCAGCTCTTGTGGCACAGCCCTCACCGCCCCGGGCAGGTGAACACCCAGAAAGCACAGGAAGGCAAACTCCCTCTCAATGGAGTTAATCAGATCAACAATTATTTTCCACAGTGTCGTCATCTTCAAGCATAAACATGCTTATCTTTGTGCTTAAGATACAGCAAAGGCAAAGCCCTGCTGCAAAAATCCCTTTTTCATGTCTGATTCTGTTGTGGAAGCCATAATCCTCAGGAGAAAAAAGGATTAAGGACACGGAGTAACTTCATTCAGTCCTTAAAACTCCAGCATTTTGAAAAGTGTATGGAATTGCAAATATTAGTAGACTTTAGGTGGGTTTTTTGCTATGTAATTTCCCATAATTAAGGTAATACTATTTATTTTAAAGGTTTCAGGCAGAGGAAAAAAGAGAACATTATCAAGGTAATACTATAAAAATACCATGTTCCAACTACAAAAGCATTATTAACAAGTTTTCAGGAAACAGCTCCTAAGCTGTTCACTTTTCAAAACTGTTGCTTACCTAAAAAGTCCTTCAATTTTAATATTCACTTCCATGACCCCAATTTAACAGCTTTGATGAGCTACCAAATCCTCCCCTTTTCATACAGAAGAAAAACCCACCACACAAACAGAATGAGCAGCGCAGGGTTGGAACGAGCACCAGCCTAACTTCTACCTACAGCTTCAAAGGAAAGATAAGATGATTTGAATATCAGAGGTAGAAAGGACTCCACAAAGACACACTCCTCACCTTTTGAAATAAGTGACATCCAAGTGTCTACAAAACTCTTGGGAAGTTAATAAACTACTACAGGAGTGCCTTTGTCTCTGTCAAAAGCCTAATTAAAGCTGCTGGCTTAAAACTAAATACTGATACAAACTCACATCCATGAAATCACATTTTGAACAAACGAAAAGTTCAGGGAGCTTGGGTGAAAGTGCCAGGCTGCAAGTGCTCTACTCTCTCGGCCATGCCAGTGCTTAAGGAATATCTAGATTTTAATGAGCCACCATTTCAGGTGAGATTGGTTCAGCAGGTCAGCTCCATCACCACTCTGGGATAAGTGGAAAGGACTCTCAGGCTCAGGAGCAGCCCAAGCCTCAGTGCTGAGCCCAGCTGGGGTTTTCCAACCAAACACACAGGTCAAAACCCAACACTGTATTTAGGCACAGATTAAGCAGTCAAAAGCCATCAATGCAGTTAGGCACAGATTAACCAGTCCAAAACCCATGAAGGCAGTTAGGCACAGATTAACCAGTCACAACCCAGCACTGTATTTAGGCACAGATTAACCAGTCCAAAACCCATCAAGGCAGTTAGGCATGGATTAACCAGTCCAAAACCCATCAAGGCAGTTAGGCACAGATTAACCAGTCCAAATCCATCAAGGCAGTTAGGCACAGATTAACCAGTCCAAAACCCATCAAGGCAGTTAGGCACAGATTAACCAGCCGTGTGATTCTATTCAAAGCATGGAAAGTTCTCCTTCAGGAGGGAGGAGAAACACAAATCTGACAAAAACTCCGAGAGCCAGAAACCCCAATCCATCACTATTATTGATCACCAGAAGAACAAACAGCCCCACAACTGCCCTTAAACCTTTAGACATCAGTAGAAAAAGCAGACACATCTTTCCACCTTTCCCACCTGCACACGCCTAGCCCCAGGCCAAATCTCTTTAAGAAGGAATATTAAATCAAATATAAAAAGCTCTTGGCTTCATGTTGCATTGTTCAGGTGTTCCCTTTCTGCTGCAGTGCCCTTTGGAGTGCTGTAAAGGACAAAGCAGAATTAAAGAGATAGAAGAGGAGAGAAACAAGACGAGGCATTCTCATTAAAAGCAACCCAGCCCCATGTATAAATCGAAAGTTCAGCTGACAAAAATATTTAACATCTCAGTCTGGTAAGGGAAGTTTTCCACTGAACAGTTCACGTTTCCAGGACGTGGAGGAGGAGGAGGAGGAGGAAAGCACAAGATCTGTTGGTGAAAACCAAGAGACAGAACCTGCTCACACAACTGGGTACCGGGTTTGGGCAATCTTCCAAACACTGCCTGAGAAACCTGCCAAAATCCAGTGGCCAGGTAAGAACTGAAGCCACTGACCCGGCATTTCTGAGGATTTCCTAATACAGGAGGGTCCCTTTGGTCTGTTGTGTCCTAGCAGTTTTCTCCCAAACCAAACAGAAAATCACCAGCATCTCAGAAGCTCTTGCATAAACTCACGGCTGATATTACTGAAATACACACAGTCAGATGCCCATTTCTTTACCTGATACCAAAAATAATCCTATGCCATGAAGCTTCATTAATCACTACCATCAAGTACAAAGCACTAACCTTTTAAAAAGTGCTTTCACATAGAGCAGGAAGGGCAATACTTGAACCTGCATTAGCAAAGGGAAAGGAAACACTACAGATATTACCCTCTCCTGCCAGCAATTAAAGAGGCTCTTCATGGAAAAGTTGCTCTTTACAATGTTTGCCCTACTTAGCATTAGCTCTCAATTAGTAAGAGGCAATGCTCCAGAGGATGGTAGGAATCCAAAGAAAAATATTAACAGGTAGAGAGTAGAGGTTGAAGGCTGTTAAATGAGCTCACAAGATCCTCTGGGTGGCAATAAGAGGAGGAAAACAGGTTGAAGCAAACTAAATGCTGCTTCTCAGAGCAAAGCACAGCGGTGAAGCAGTGCAAATCCACCACAGCAAAAAAGAAAATGGCCCACCAGAAAGTCATCTGGTTGCAGGGAAAGACTGAAAAGCACCAGAAATTAAAGTCTGTGGAGGAGATGACCCCAACAAACTACCTAAATACAGGTCAGACTGTGCACAGGAAAGAGTAATGCCACTGGTTTCAAAGGAGCCAAGGTATGACCCACGAAAACATCACAAAGATCTGTAAAACAATAACCTAAATGTGAAGGGACCAGTTAAAAGTGTAACTAAGGTATTCTTCTCTAAGGCAAGACACCATTTGGCTACAACTCAAAGGGAAAAAGAACAGAACTCCCAAGGGACTAATGAAAAAGTCACTCAAAAGTGGTTGAGAAATGTCTAGAACACAACTACAGGATGAGCAAGGAGGAAGTCCTGGGTTCTCCCTTGGGATTTCAAGGGAGGGGAAAAGTAAAGTTTACAGATGTCATCTCAAGTCCAATTACTCTTTTCTATTATAAAAACACCTTGCTCCATTCCATTCAGGAAATTTCAGGTTTACTGCATATTTTCCTGTTACTTTTCCCATCCGTAGGCTGAAGCCTTTACCAGCTGCTCAGCACTTTACCAGCCCTTCAGCATGAGGGTATGTCAGAAATCCGTGCATCATTAATGCATATTTACAACTCTGGCATTTTACATCTCAATTTATGAGCACGAGATACTGTTAATTTAATCACCTGTGTAAGTACCAAACCATTCAGTCGGGCAGGACTGCCTGAGCCACAGCTGTGTTTTCATTTACCTTACAACCTCTGATAAACCTAACCAAACAAAAATGCTCAAAACTAATCAGATTTATATTTGCTCTGCTCAACTACTACATAAATCATGAGAAAAGGATCAATAGACGGCAATTCTCAGACTGTTAACGTTTACCCAAAAACAAATGCAAAAATAATTAACATTCAGTAGAAGGTTTTTGACTGGAGCCAGTTTAACCAGTGAAAAAGGATTTTCGAAGCATAAGTCCATGTTCAGTACAATGCTGATACCATTTGGGGTTGCTTGTTTTTCAGAAAATACTTCCTGTACTATGGAAATCAAATTCTTCAGTCATAATTTGCATGTCTGAATTAATGCATGGCAAACAATGCAGAAAACCTCAATGTCTTTATCTAGGGGTTGCAGGAAAGTGTTTATTCAAGTTACAGGCATCTTGGAGAAGTTAGTATTATACATGCATTTTACAAGAAATGTCACTTATTAATGTATGGAATAACTTCAGTGGTTTTACCTATGTAGGAGCATTTTTCACATCTGTGATTTCTCATTTCTTTCCTCCACTTAATTTAACTTTCAAACATCAAACCTAATATTGCCACAACAGTGCTAATCCCTCCCTCTGCCAATGGAGACAGCAGGCAAAACAGAGAACAACCCATAATGAAACTGCTTCTCCTACCTCTCCAAACACAAATTTTCTCCCTAAATTCCCATTCTTCCCCCCAAGACACAGTATGTACAAGGCCCTATTGTTATTTCCCACCAACAGGAGATCTTTAATGGTTAATAAAAATCAGACATTTTATGGCTTGACACCCCACCCCCAGTATTTATAAAGGATTTTATGCGTTTCAAAGGGAGATTCCCAGCTCGATAATGGAAGAGTCATTACTGGAGCCTAGTCCTGCAAAAGTCCAAGACACTGAGCTTTAATGTCATGCCAATCTTATGTACAGAACAGCTGTTTTGGGTAATTACAGAAGTTGTAATAATGCCTTTGGAGTCCCATGGAGTCGAGCTCACTCAAGACACATAGTCTTGCAGGCAGAAGCTTTTTCAACAAGGATTCAATTTGTTTCAATAAAATACTGAAAACGCTATCCTTTAGACCTCAGTATTTTATTGTAGTAGTTGTATGTAATCACATGGAAGATTTCTAATCTTTACCTGATCTACATCAGCATAACCTTGCTACCTGATCAAATTACACCTATTTACATCAGAGGAAAATTCAACCTTATGCCAGGTCTTATTTAAAAGTACCTCTTGCAACTTATCCGTATTTCATTTTCAGTATGAATATATTTTTTACAAAATAATCTTAAATGTCATCTGATACAGCACTTGCTGTTTCGAACTGAGCATTTTACCACAGCAGAATTAATTTCCAATTGTTTATACATTAAAGACAGTTCAATCCAAAGGGGTTGGGAGGGTCTGCAGAAAGTTCAAGAGAGACATTTGCCAGGATGAGGCTGTTTGAGGACGCCCCTTTTGCTGCAGGACAGGTGAAGGATGAAGGCCTGGTACATCCCACGAGCACGTGGATCTGAGCTTTTCCTCTCTCCCCGGGAGGGAACAGTCTGTTCTCCAAGCAGGCAAAAAGCAGTGAAAGCCAGCAAGAAATCAAAAAAAAAAGTATGATAAAATACTAAAAGCTTGTTAGCTACCGTGCACCTCGGCTTTCACTGATGTTTTTGGTGCAGCCTTCACGTTTTCAAGTCCCTTCTGTTAACCGGGCGTGATTAATTCCCCTTCAGTTTTCCAAGCCTGCTTCTGCTTAGAAGCCAATTTAGCAATTAAATTAATCGCCAAATATTTCTTGCCAGAGAATAAAAAACAAGTTTCACTCGCCTGGGCAAAATGAATTTCCCGAAGGATTTGAGAACTTAATGAGCGGAACAGCTACGAAAAAATGTAAAAACTGGCAAATCAGACAGCAAAGAAAGAGACAGGAAGTGACAGATTTAAGAAAATACCTCTAAAGTAGAGGAAATGAGTCGTCCTTTAAGAAGAAATCATACATATAAAGCACATAAAACAGAGTATTCTTTGTAGACTTGACTGAAGAAGGAAAGAAAACAAAAGAAGAGATAAAAAAAAGACACATCCTGAATAGCATTAAAAGCAAGGCAGCTTCAGTGGTCAGCCTCTTCTAGTCAAGATGGAAATTTGCTTAATTTTAAAAGCAGTGTCCAAAGTCTATCTGCAAAAGAAAAAGTGTGAAAAAAGGAGGAAAAAAGGAGCTAAATGCATGGAGAGGAGTGACTTGAGCCACTAAGTGGACACAGAGCTCCCCATGTGAAGCAAAATGTTTGCTCCGTGCACTGCGAAGTCCTAAGGGTGATAGCCTTGAAAGGATAAAAGGAAATTTAAAAAAACAACAAAATGCGCCTCTCCTGGGGGGAGATGTGCTGAGAAGAGCTTTGTGTTGAGTTCCTGCCCAGATGAAGTTCTGCCCAACTGAGAGGCTCCTTCAGTGAGTCACAGACTGGAGGCCTGTGTGGTACCCAAGGTGTTGGATGCACCCCTGGGGAGCACAGGAGCACCTTTACCACAGGCTGGACAGGCAATTCCCAGACTCCCAACAGCCAGAACTGCCCAGCTGGACCCACCGAAGCCCTGGATAGCCCAGCACCAGGCCAGGGAGGGGACTGGCAGCAATCTGAGGACAGTGTTAAGGGCTTTGTTGAGTGACACTGACATTTTTAAAAGGTAACTCAAGCCCCGCTTATGTGAAGTTAAGTCTTTGTTAAACACCCGTTTTTAAAAGCTGGTTGCTGTAATGCAGGAAATGTCACACATAAAAGAGCTTTATGGGAGTGCAAACATCTTACAGGGCAAATTTAACCTCTGAGATTGTGTGTTCATCCCTACAAAAGAACATTCATTGTCCAGACGTGCTCGGTGAGGTTTTGCTGAGGAGGAAGGGGAATGCTAGAAAAAAAATATCCTCACTGCATTTTACAACTACAAAAGGCACTTCTAAGACATTTTTGTATAACTACAAGATTCTCTTTCGTTATAACGTTACCTCATTAAAAATAAATTTACCTGGATTTGACTCTTTATTTTTGGAATGATTTGTCTTTCACAAGGCAGAGAAACGAGACTAATTAATAAATGTGAAAGCCTTCTGCCACAAGGATTTCCCTTGAAAGGGCTTTAACCGCAATTTTAGCACTGAACTGCTTCAAGCAAGCTCTCTGCCTGGTTTTCTCTGGCCATAAAGGCAGCAGCAGTTACACTGAGCAACAAGCCTGCTACTGTAATACATCACTCATCGCAGCCTAACTGGCATGATAAAGTGTTTGCTCGTGAGGGGATTGTGTGGCCAGTCCAAACAAAGACCACTTCATCTTGCATTTCCTAGAAACCTTTTTTTTCTGGAAGAAAAAAGCTCACATCCTGAGCTGTGCCTATGGAGAATGCTGGGAAGCCTGAGCCACTCCTCAGCCTTCCCCTCTCTCCCCACAAAGCAGAGCTGCCTGCACGCCCTGTCAAATAACTGCTCTGCTGCAGATCCCTGATGCATTTCATTCAGTTACAAATGAAATAATATTATAATCACTTGGGGTTTTATTACTGCTACCTGGAGACATTGCCAGCAGCTCCCTCCAGCAGTCTGCTGAGTGGATGGGATCTGCAGCAAACATAAAGCAATCAAGCCAGCAAGGTCATCTTCATGGCAGAGCGAGAAATAAAGGCTGCATGAGCCTCACATGATGTTTCACTCCTCTCCCTCCCCATTTCCCTGCTCCTTCCAACAGCTCCAGTTCCTGAAAGCTCACGGGGAGAAGATGTAGAACTGCTGGGAGAGCATCTCCCCATCACTGACTGCGGGGCACCTTCTCCCTTCAGGGAGCAGGGGTGCACATATATTTAGATATATTTACATGTGCAAAATCCCCATTTCTTCCAGCATTTCCCCAGAAACAGAAGACAGAGCAACCAACAAACAGAGTGATCTATCACGTCTCCAAACTGTTATCCTGCTAAATTTGCTGTGGTTTGGGCAAGCAGGTATTACCCAGCAGCAGCTCCGATTTGAAGTGCACAATCCAGAGATGAGCGTGCCTTGGCACTCTCTGAATGCCCCTGCGTTTTAATTCCCCTTCAGATCCTATGAATTTCCTACTTCCACTGACATCACACGGCTGTGAGCTTCCATGGCTACCCCAGCATGAAAAGCAGAGCTCTCAGCCTTGACCTTCAGCCGAAGTGCTGGGGGCAGCAGGAAAGGTGTGTTTGGCCATCTGACACGGACCCTTCCGCTTGCCCTTCGGGAGGCTGGTGTGACATTTCCTGTAGTTACACCTGGGAGATTTTCCATCCCAGCCTGGTTAACCTCTACATCCAAGTCCCCACTCCCAAAGTCCAAAGGACACCTGCCAAAAGCCGGCATGAGATGAAGAGGGCTGGCCTTCCCAACGCTACATTGCCTTGTTCGAACATCAATCTGATGTCCAAGAGCCACAGGACAGCTCATCCCCAGCCTCTGAGAGCCTGCTGGCCTCTTGGCCTGCCTCCTTTGGTGGCCAGTGAGCTCCTGATCCCATGGGAGAACCAATGTGGCCACTCCACATTGGAGGTGACAAGGAAAACAGGGCAGATGAGAGCTGGCAAAGCAGCCAGGAAGCTCTCCTCAAGCACGGACAAGAAGTTCTCTCTTTCCCAAGCTGTTCGTGTAAATTGAATTTGCTTCAACTTAAAACATCATTCAAAATATGTGGTTCTGCTCTGGCTGGCTTAGTGCTGGCCATGGCACGGCGTGGTGTCCTGTCACTCACTGCTCCTCTCTCAAATCTCTTGGCACGTGGGCGTTCCAAGGCCAGGGCTGGAGCACGCAGTCCTCTGCACCTCCTGCACGACTCCCAGGCTCCCAGCAGGGATCCAGCAGCCCCTGTGGGATTACAGACTCCGTGCTGCAGCGGATCAAACACAGAAGGAACTCTCTCCACACTGCAGTCCGTCACCTTCAGCCCAGGACCACTCTCAGGGAATGAAAAACAACCCAAATTGGACCATCCACATAACCACAGCACCACAGGCCAACAGGGATACTGCCCTAACAGGACACAGTGCCAGCAGCTTCCCTGGCAGGACACGCTCAAATCCACCGGGCAACTGGATCTGAGGAGAATGGACAATCCCATGGTCTGTTTGAAACGTTATAGAAGACACAGGTTGAATATTAATCAGAAAGAAAAAAGTACTGATCATCACCATATCAATGGGCTCAGTTTAGCTTTCAGTGCTCATTATTGTCTGCTGTGAGGTGCAGGACTGAGTCTGTGCAGATATTTCCAAGCTGCAAAGTTATAGCTATGGTTTTATCCCCAAAGCCTCTAGAAAGGACTGCAGCAACTCTATCAAACACTTGAAGATTTAAAAATAAATCTAAAAAACCCCAGCTCTGCAACAGCATCATCCAAGTGACAATGCTCAGAAACAGCGTCTGGAATATTTTACAGTGATTCTGCTACATTCCAGCACAGACATTTACTTTAGCTGACCACAGAGTGCATGAGCATGCAGCTACATGAAAAGGGGTGCTTTCCAGTGTGTGGCAACCGGGGGAGTCTAACCAGAATATTAAGAGACAGCCATATTTTACCATTATTTACCATCGAGGCACCACAAGAACCACTGCAGCTCCTTTCTTCTGAATATAATCATCATATTGATAAAACTGGCAGCATTCCCAAACTGGACACGGCTTTTTTGTCCCACCACACAAAGAGAGGCAGACACAAAGACAACCAGTGACGTTATATTGGCCACCAAAGAAAACAAAATCCAAGCCACTGTTCTTCACTGCACACTCTCTGCTAGGACAGGAAGAAAACATACTCTAAGAAGCCACTTTCAGACCCGTAAAGAGTTGACTGTTTTGCATGGTAACTAGGCATGAAATTACACCAGCTACAATGCAGACAGCTCAGTCTTTTTCCTACGTTGGCCATCAGTCAGGTGCACAAGTGCTCCCACTTGGATTTAACTCGGATGCCACGCCACAACACGTCCCATCAGCAACACGCTTGTCACTTCCACGCAGGATGGTTCTGCTGGCACGTGGAAGCAGCTGAGGCTCAGAGCATGTTGCTTTCTTGGCAGGTATTCCACCTTGCCTAGGGGAGACAGGCATAGGGGAGTTCTACGTCTAGGAAAAATAAGATTATTGTAGCCCATCAGATATGATTTCCGGCTTTAAGGATTAGAGCTGTGTCGCAGCGGGAGCCAGGGAAAACAGCAGGTTGTTCCTCGGCTTGCACCTTGTAACATTTTATTGTTTACCTGCGTTTATTTTAGACTAATTTCCTTCCTGAAGGCCTATCTCAGTCCTTGACTGCCCACCTCCAGCACACACCCAGCCTCCCTGCTCTCAGAGAAACTGCACCTAAGATTAAGCACATTTAACTTTCACATCACCCTGACACTCCTTAAGGAAATAGTTCCTTCAACATCTGCAAGTGACTGCTTTTCCTCCTCTTCCTCAGCACTTCCCACCTCAAATCTTGTCCCTCTGTCGGTCCTCTGCAAAGTTGAGCACCTCCCTGCAGCTCCCTCATTTACCCTGGTTCTCTTGGAGCAGCAGCTACAAAAGGAGCAACATCTGCTTTGTAAGCACCCAGCAGAGCGTTGCACAAGAGCACTTACTTTAGCCTGCCTGATATTGCAAATGCCAAAGGAATCTGGTTCCCTCGTATCTCTACTCACGGGACCTCTGTTTAGAATATTTGAAATTACTCGGACTCCAGCACGTTAGTAAGACCCCTCCCCGGGTTTCACTCTGGCTCTCTTGCTTTCACCACCTTTCACCTCCAAGAGGTTTTTTCCCATTGCTCCACTTTGCTCGCTGGTGCCACTGAAGAGCCTCATCTGCACCCCTGCAAGCTGGGCTCCCTCAGTTTTATTAGGAAATCATCTCCAGTGATTGCCCTGGGCCATGGCTCAGAAAGGCTGATGGAGAACTGCAGGTTTGTCTGCAGGGCTCCTCGCTCCCAGCTCAATTCATTCCCTCTGATGCCCTCAGGGAACCAGAGCACACCACGCTGATTATTTTTGCAATTTCTGCCTGTGACTTCTCTTCCCCTAAACAGGTGGGGAGGGGACATTTCCTGAGCCTGCTCTAGGAAAAGCCCATTCCAGCAGAAAATTCTCCCTCTCCCTCCTGAAAACAAGTCTGCTCCTGCCTCGCCTCACCTCACTTCAGCCCTGACGGTGGAATTTTAATTGCAGTGACTGGTGAAAGAGGGGAGGGAAGGTGTGGTTTGGCTGCAGGACACAGAGTCAGGACCTCTTACACTCTGCACCTTGCCCTGACGGTACCTCCTCCTGTGCCCTGGGGATAACCCCGTGCCATGCGGGGAGAGCTGCTGTTCCACAGGGTGGAAGGAGCATGGGAAAGGTTTGCAAAGCCCTTTGATGGTAAAGCACAAAATTCTAGACCCGGGGTAACAGTTCCCTCAATGTACTGGGAAATCAGGTTCCTCCAAGTTTCCCCGCGAGCAAGGTCAAAACCACAGTTCAAGTTTGCTCGAGAATGACAGCCAGTCTAAAATTAAGCAGAAAAGTAACTTCTCACCCTCTTGTGAAAGAGGCCACAAAAAGCCTAAATGCATCTTCAAAGCCAAAACAGATCTGAAACGAGAAATACTCCCCGGAGAGGGGAGCAAGCAAAGGCACATGTTCCAAGGCAGAGCTGGGTGTCGACATCGAGGCCTGGATGGGGCAGAGCTGCTGCTCTCAAGGGACAGGGACTCAGTGGAATGTGCCATGGACCCACCCCAAGTCACCTTTTGCCACACTCAGCTATCAGATCTCACTATTTACCCACGCTAATGGAGCAGAAGGGAAGACCAACGTCAAACCAAAAGAGCTTAACATGAAACAGCACATCCCTCTCGTGCTCTTCCTCTATCCCACGAGACCTATCTCATGGTAATTTGATGAAAAGCTGTTTTTCCAACCAAGCTCTACTTTGAGTCGAGAAGCCAGCAGTGACAGCATCAGAAAGCTATTTGGGAATGGAACTGAAGAGCTGTCAGATAGCCTTGTGGGGTTAAAAAAACCAACGTAGAAAACCAAACACCGGAGACAGGAGATAGAAAACCTCAAGATGTCTGGAGACCACAGGACACAAACTCAGAGATTCCCAAATCACCAGGACTTTGGCAGTTTACAGAGCCTCCTCTCACTCTCTCCTCTACATTTCAGAAGATGAATGTGCATTTCTGGGCAGGACTGGTTTCAGCAAAGCGTCTGTGGAACAAGCACGAGGACACGTGCAGGAGAAAAAAAGTAACAGTGGAGGCGGGGAAAAGATGGGGAAATTAACCCAAAGGCTGCAACAAAGTTCAAAAATTTTAAGAAGTCAGGGGTTTTTTGCATTTAAGTGCCTGGTGAAGGACTGGGGTGCCTCTGTTATGGTGCACACAATGTCTTTCAAGCCAGGTCTGTCTCTGGATCAGAAATCCAACACGCTTTTCCCCAGAGAAAGTTCTATTGTCCTGCAGTCGCTGCCAAATTCAGATGTTTAATTCGAAGTGTGAAACAGAAGGATTCCAGTCTGCTTTTAAAGAGAAAATCTCCAGGCTACCGCTCCATCCCATAACTAACACCAGCTTTGTTCAGGGCAGGACACAGCCCAGCTCCCTATCCTCAAAAGGAAAGGGAGGCAACATATAAACAACATATCACTGTGCATCACAGCCTGGGAGCTGCATACCTCGAGCAGTGCTAACAGTCTGAGGCACCTCGACAGATGTATGGCCAAGCAGCTATAAAAGAGCCTTTGTGCCGGCTGAACAGAAACAAGGCATTTTCTGTACGGGAGACGGCCCGGCCACCTCGCAGGATAAACGGGCTTGCACATTTCACACCTCCCCTGCTCCGGGGACCCCAGGGCAGATGGCACAAGGCAGGATGGAGGAACGACCCACACATCAGGGATCGACCCACACGTCAGGGATCGACCCACACGTCAGGGACCTGCAGGAGCCGCTCTGCAGCCAGGGGGAAGAGGACTCTGCCCTCACCTTCCACCCTCCTTCGCTTGCAGCCCTCACGCCGGAACCGCGCGGCCTGGTGGAAAGCGGAGCCAACCCGCCATTCGGCAGGGCCTTGTCCCTGCGGAACAGCCCGCGCAAAAGATCATCAAAATGCTCGTGATCCACCAGCCAGAGCCCCACACAAAGGCTTTTCATCCTCGTGCTTAAGCGCCTGGCCGCTGTTTTATGTGTTTTGAAACCCACTTTTCATCTTCACCCTAGTTTCCAGCTCTGAAATTAGGCTAATTGTTCAAGGCCGCAGGAGACGTGGTGTTATTTTTGGCCCAGGGAAGATAAGAAACCATGCGGATGGTTCTTCCTCAGTACAAGCACACACAGCAGCGGCGAACTTCAGGATCCAGCCAAACACATTATTCCACAGGATCAGAAGCGGCTTCCAGTTGAGCCCAGTAAAACACAGCAAGAAAAAGTGCAACTGCAAAAGGCTCTTGCAGTGACTGCAGTGCATGTTTCAACTCCAGGGAGGCAGAGAGAGGGGGGGGAAAAAAGAATATTTGGAAAAGTCAAAGAAAAATTGCTGTGTCCAAAACCTGGAAAAGCCACAGTTAGCAAACATTCCCAGGGAAGCAAAAGTCCTGCTGCTTTATGAAGATTAAATCTGCTATTGTCTCACGGTTGTTGGCTGTTCGCTTTTTTTTAAATAAAGTTCCCCTTAGCCAAAGATGTTAGGAAGTATCTTCAATAAGAAAAGGACATAAAAACAAGTATGCCAGTTAATATATTTGTGATAAGGTTAAACAAACAAGGTAAGATAAGGTGAGGGTAAGGTTTCTTGATAAATCATCTGTGATAAGGTTAAGCAAATTTCTCTTTCGTCAAGACAGAAAAGATACACATGCAAGGGCACAGTATTTTTGCTGACCTGGACAATGAATGTGAGAGATGTATGTTCTGAGTCACTCATGTTGGAACAGACAATTTTCAAGCATATGGTCTGAAGACTGTAGGAAACCATTAAAAAAAATTGGGTCAGGCATTTAACCCACTCTGCACCCTTACATTGAGGGGGACTGTAGGAAAAAAGCTTTATAAAAAGTTCATACCTTAGATACAGACAGTTCCCCGTGGAATATCTACGCAGAATCACACATAATGTTAATTCTCAACAACCCATCTACTAAGAACTTTGTCCTTTTGAGGACAAAGAACACTGCCCTTATGCAGAGACGCTGAGGAGTGAACTCTGCTGTCCCTTGGGCAAGTGTTTTCTTTCTCTGTTAGACAGTAACACACAATAAAAAGTATGGTTACAAAGGATTAAGACAGCTCAGTTAATGCAAACTAGCACTCTCTCCTGCATTCCTCACTAATACAGCGGTGACATAACCAGCCAAAACATGTAGCTTTAATTCAAATAAGGTTTAAAGAAGTTACTGCCAAGTAATTACACCCATTGAAGGCCCATGAGCAGAGGAACCTTCATTAATACCCCGCTGCCGTTCTCGCAGCGCTTTTCGAACCAGCTGCACCAATCTGAAGTGGCAACCATGAACAAGAGCAGGCAACAAGTTTTCATGAGCAGACTTGTGCCTGCCTTTCAGAAGACACTCTGACACACGGCTGAGCACAGCCACGAGGACAGCAGGCAAGGACACAGCATCCAAGTGCTGGCTGCCTCCTCGGAAGGGCTGGGGCAGCCCTGAGGTAGAGGAGCTTTCTGGTAATGTCCTCCTTTATTTTTCTGATAACACGCTTTTCTTTGCAGCTGAAAGAAGGTGACAGCGGCGCTTCAGGAACTGCAGGCAGCTTTCTACTACCCTTTTCTGCTTTCTAATGAACTGCTGGCTGAGTCCAAACTATGGGTTCCCATTTATTTCATTGCTAATCCTAGCCTCTGTGTAAGAACCTGTGCTTAATCCACAAAGAGCACCGGATGCTTGTGAAGACTGCTTCCAAGAACAAAAATATAGCACTCAGCTGGAGCTCCCTAAAGCCATTCAGTAGGAAGGATTAAGCCCAGAGACTTGGATGGAACTTAGATCCAGTGGGCATGACCCTACCTGTGCTCTCTTCATTACACAAGAGTTTGTCGTGCCTCTGCCTTTTCCTAAACCTCTTTCTAAGCTAATGACTCCAAAGCATTGGCTCCAGGAGCCTCCTCTCACAGCTCTGCACAAACATTCAGGGCTCCCATCCACGTGCTCTCAGTATAAACCAGCACAGACCCAAGTGAAGCCGTTTGTAGCAGCACTCCCAGGACATCAGATCACCAAGCACAGAAGCTGATCACTGCAGCCCTGGGAGCGAGTCCCTGCCAGCAGCTCAGGTAAAAATGGCACCACACAGGCTGCAAAGCTCTCTGTGAAAAAGAAAAACTGCTTCCATGCTCACCTGGAAAAGGGAGCTCGCTGTAGTGGCTCTCCTCTTACCACCAATACTTCAGGGCACAACACTGAAGCGTGGACAAAAGATAAGTGGATAAACAGACATTTCCTATTCAAAGAGCTTTTAAAAGAATGGTCCCTAATAGCTTGGGTCCCTAATAGCAACATAAATTATATGGAGGCATTGATTCTTTTCCTGAAATCACCATTCCCACACGACCTGCAAGTAACTGGCATGAAGTTCAATAGGTTCTCAGGAGTCCCCCCATAAAAATCTGTCACAACTTTTACTTTTGTATCATTATTGTAGCAGCACTTTTAACTTGCTCAAGACACAACCAAAAAAACACTAACTTGCTCTCACTGAAGGTACCAGCAGAAGTTTACTTTCATGTAAAAAAACTAACCACAAATAACCAGAACTCAACTTTCAGTTTTGTAAGGACTCCCAAATATGCTTTCAGCTGAAACTTCAAAATTTAAGAAAACAAAACCAGTTAGTCCCCCAAACTCTTCCAATTAAGTTCCCAACTTCTTTGTGACACATAAAGGTCATTTTGGTCTAGGCATGCAGGAAGATAATCCCCACCCTTCAGGCAATTGGGATTGCTGGCAAGATTTTAAGAGGTCTCCAGCTGATAACCATGAAAAGTTCACATCACCAGGAGTCCAGATAAGCTTTTAACACAGGAAATTAGTGCGAAAATGTTTCAAGCATTTTAAAGATCAATTAAGATGGTGTAACAGTCCAGAAAAGTAGAATCGAGTTCTCTGCTTCAAATCAGATGGGTTCAGAATACAAAACGGCAGCTCTGGAGCTGGGAGGTGTCTACAGGAAACGAGGTTAGACAAATGCAGGGCAATTAATCCTCTGTGCGGTCAGATTAGAGACTCCCCCCATTCCCAGGGCCACCAGGCACAGGCAGAGCAGGGTTAAACCGCTGCAGGTTGTCACCTTGCATCTCCCCTGCCCATCCACAGCCGGTGGTTTTCCCCCACAGCCCAAAAAGCCAATCTCTTTCCCGACACGTGAGGCATGCTCGGGGACAGCACACAGGGAGACTCGAGACGTGCAGCTCTCATCTGTAACTGCAGACACAAACTGTGAACAAATCAGCACCAAATGCCATTTTCTGCCCTGTCAGCACCGGGGGACTGTAAAGTTCGTCAAGGACACTGAATTTCGGAGAAGAAAAAGATGAACTGGGAGTTCCTGGTAAGGGTGAGGAGTCAGCTGGTGTTAACAGCTCTCCTCAGGATCTCTCCCAGCACAGGCAGCAGACCAGTGACTGCAAGCAGTGTGAAGTGGGGAAAATGTGACTGTACAGATCACAAGTGCATCCTCAGACACTGCCCTGGCACACTGTCAGCCCAGGGAGCAAGGGAAGAGTCTCAGCACACAGCCTGCTAGGAGATATTCTTTCCCAAAGCATTAAGAAAATCCTTCATAGCAGGTTAGTGCTACACCCCACTGTGGCTACAACCACTGTCCAGAACAACTCTGGGTAATTATCTGTGTTTATTCATTGAAAGTTCAAAAGCAAATGATCTTTCACACTAAATTTGGTTGTTGGGTTTTTTTAAAGTAACAAATAGGTATTACACCAAGATCCATCATATCCGTCCATCTAAAAAATCCAAGTTTTGTTTCTTCTCTGTGATAATTCAATTGGTTTTGTTGAAAAAATCAAGTACTTCTTAAAACACCATACTCCAAGCATGATACAGGGAGCACTGAAAGTATTTGAGCTGTGTGTTCCTACCCTCCTGTTGGTGACCTCAGCTAAGTTTATGTTAAGCCCCTTCCCCACATCAGCACTTCATTTCTATTTCCCACCACCAAACAAGTCTGGCTTTTCTCTCCCATGCTCACAGGCTCTGACACCTCCATGCTGCTGGTGCCTTAAGCTGCTCACAGAACTTGGCTTTAATAGATTGAGGGGAGAAATGTGAATATTCTCCCCAAATTAACACAATTAACCCTTGCTCCCGCAAGCATCCAGGTCACAGTTACCCTCTACACAGAGATCAGCTAAGAACTTCCATACTGAGAGCCCCAGCTGACATTTTATGTCCCCTTCGGCCAAGAAAGACAAATTTTTAATCTATTTTTATCGCTGTCTAGTCACACAGGACACTTACAGAGATCCTGGTCTTACAAAGAGGTATCCATGAAATGGTTTATTCCCCCCACCTTCATCTTTTATACACAGAAATTAGCACGAAAGGAAATGGAAAAGGAAACTTGCCAGCTCAAAGTTTGGTCAGATATCATTGACCCATTGGAGATAACTGACCACAAAGGTATTACTGGGGTTGACATTGATTAGATTTGGAATTTAGCAGTGTCCTTCCAAGGTCTCCAGTCAGGTGGGATTCCCCTACACGAGGCAGTGCAGCTCTGATCACAGCACAAGTACCAGCAAGCTGTAAAGTAAGATTTTACCTTGCAAAAGCAGGATGGCTTTCTCATCAGTTCAAAAGAAAAATATACAATAGAAAGCTTCTAGTCTCAGACTCACCTCCCTCTGCCTATCCCCACTGCTGTTCGACAGAACAAACTCAAATCCTCAACTATCTTCTGAGTGCCTTAATTAAGAAACTGGCATGATGAGCTATTTTATTAGAGTTCTTTGTCCTGTCATGCTGTGAAGGATTAGCCTTTCCTGACTTGTCCTCAAGATAACAACTAATCCTGATGTCTCTCTCAACTCAACAGGCTGCATAGACCCCAACCTATAACAAAACCACTGCACTCCAAGACAACAGTAATGGGGGGAAAGCAATACTTCTGTTTGCTGGATTCATGGCTGAAGCTTCCTAAGAGTCTGCACGACACCATCCAAGTCCTCATTTCGGCAACCCTCAGCTTAGGCATGAGGTCAAGTCATCCAGCTAACTAAGGACAGATTAACCATGTGCTCACAAAAACTAGGTCAGTCCCAAACAGGCTGTACAGCCTGGAAAGGCCTCTCTGTGCCAGCACGAATCCCCCAGCCCTCCTCTCTGAAAAGGATGCTCTGCAGAAAGCGAGTGGGATCCAGACTCAACTGTTGTTACAACACTTGCTCTTCATTTCTACAACACAGAATAAACCTTGACCAACCTGCATGCAGAAGTCAGTAAGAAACCACTCAGTAATGTCAAGCTTTCCATCTTTGGAATACCTGGTTCTCAAATACTCAGTTATTTTCTGAAGTGAAAGAGCCAGGTCAGGACCTGGCTGCAGACCTGAGACCTGTCTCCCATTCCAAACCTTCCAAACCCTCCTAACCCACACCTGGGTTCCACAAACCCAGCCTGCAGCCTTTACTCTCTCCTTTGACCTCTCTGCCCTCCTCCTCAGCAAACACTAAAATTAGACCGCAGTGGTCACACCACGCTGCCTCCCCCACTGTAGCCACAGACTCCCTGTCACATCAGTCATGTATTTCAGTCTCACCCTGAGCCCCATGCATCACCTCCCCTGCCCAGATAATGCTCTTCTCTAGTCTTACCTGTCTGTCCTTTGACAAAATGCCATTCCTCATTACCTTCAGGGAGCTCAATCTCCATCCATCCCCAGAATGCATGGCCACCCACTTACATCTTAATCTGAAGCCAAAAAAGACATCTCTGAGGCGTTCCAAAGATAAAATTTAGTGCTGGAGGAAAGATGGTTTATAAACATCCACCCCAAAACTCTGGGCATGCTTGTATCCTCCCTCTCTCACACACACAATTCACATCACAGGTTTCTTGAAATTAAAGAGATGCAGTGGGCTGCACACACAGCGAGATAAGGTGTCAGGGTTTGCTAAGTCCCCTTGCTCTGACTTCAGAAAATGTCCAAGCTTTGAAGCCAGGACAATACACACGAATGAGAATGGTTTCAAAAGTGCTGCTGGATGCTCCCAGCACAAAGTCAAATCTTTCCTTTGCTGGCTGGGAGTCCAAGGAGAGGTTCATGGAGCAAGAACAACCAAGCACCACAGTCCAACCCCACGGCCCTCAGTGTCTGCAGAGAACAGAGGTGCTCCAGAACACCCTGCCCCAGCACCTCCTCACAGACCCCATCCTGCCCTGCTCCGAGAGCACGCTGTGTGCTGGGTGTCACTCATCACCCAGCCACAACACGATCAGTCTCCTTTTTATTAATGAGAGAAGGTTTTCACAGAGGATAAAGCAAAGGAACTGGAGGTTAGCCATTAACAGCAGCACCTCTTTCCAGTCTTTCAGATCTGATCAATCACTGCAGGACTATAATTTTTTTTTTTTTTACTTCTGGCTGTCTTACAGAAAACCATAAACTTCAGTTTTGCCCATGGGAACATCCATCCCAGAAACGGTACGTTCTGGCACTGCCAGTGTACTTGGCAGATATAATGTGCACTTTAAGGGCTTTCTTAACTTCAGTGAATTTCAGAGTAGCAATTATCTTCAATTACTCCAGATGAAAGACCACACAAAATGTTAATTCAAACCCCCCTTCTCCCAGAAGCCCCCTGCTATCCCCGGTCACCACTGCCCTACTTTTTCCCCTCAGCCACACCCAAAAGGTTGGACCTGCTCTTCCCTGCTGCTCACATTTCCTGGTGTGATCGCTGCCTTTGTCATACCTTCTTTTCCATGTATATTGTAAAAAATCCTGTCTCCTTTCAGGATATTTTAGAGTACTTTTTTGCAGTTTGGAGGAAAGCACTGCTTTCTCCACACAGACACACTTGCTGCATCTCACTTAATTTCTCCCACAACCTCAGTCAGAACAGAGATAAAACGGACAAAAATGGACAAAACTGGGCATTTACACCAGTCAGAGGAAGCAAAAAAAAGGTGCTCTGTTGGACCCAGCTGTTTCTATTGCACTGCAGGACACGGAGGAAGGAACTGGAATCACCTGAAAGGGTGAAAAAGTGTCAGAAGGGTTTTATCACTGAAGAAATTAATGGGATATCAGCACTGCCTTGACTTCTAGCCGCTGCAAAGAGCCTGTAATAAAGTTGTGAAGCTATTAACCACAAATTAGAACAATACTCAGCTGCAAAAGAAGGCTGAAACAAGGACCTGCTCTTCCCCGGTGACTTTTTTGTATTTTCTGAATTTTGTAATTCAGGTGCATTTAAAGGAAATATTAGACACAAAACTGGGATCAACAATGCTTTGGGATGGTTTCAATCACAAATGAAAGAGCTTGTCATCAAAACCAGAACATGTTCTCAGGCTGAAATCCAAGACCCTGCGTGGCACCACATGGCAGTGTAGGAGAAAACAAAATTCCCATGTCCCTGTGATCCATGCAAGATGGACTGGAAGAACTACTGGTGGGAGGAAAGGGGAGAAGGAAGGCGACTGAAGCACACAATCGTTTCCTGAGAAGAACACCCAGCAATGTGCCGATATTCACTAGAAATGCAGAACCACTTCCGAGGAAGCTCACTCCAAGCCTTCAGTTCTCTTCAAGAAGAAGGACCACACTCTATATTTCTTCATAAACTCTCAAGCTCCCTTCTGGAAGCTTCAGAGATTTCACAGCTCCATCCTTTCCATGACTGTTTTCTTATCATTTGCTGCATAAACTCTCTGGCTTCAGCTGCTCCGCTCTATAGAGTGTTGAATTTTACAGCTATTTGTCAAACAGCAGAGACAGTCCAGGATTTGTTTTTACAATGATGATAATCCTTGCCCTAAAGAACTTACATTTAACAGCCATTTCTCATCTGTGACTCACTCGACCTGTGTCAAATAAGGCAATAGCTCCGAGCCTGGTCACAGGAGCTTGAAATCCATTGTGGGCTGCAAACTGCTCCCAAAGCAGCAGCCTGGGTGGGTCAGACAAAGCTCCCCAGGGCCCAGAGAGCTGCAGTTGTCCTCAACCTTGCACATGCTGCTGCTGCTGCTTTTCTGGGCTGAGATGACACAGGAAGTCCAAAGAATGGCGGTGTCAATTCCTCTACTGTGTCTGCTGAAAAGCTCCTGACGGCAGGAAGAGTGTGAACAAATCCTTACAAGTCTTGAAACGGGCAATAACCGGTGCCACTCTAATGAAGTGGTCTGAGAGGCACTGCGGAGAGCAGCAGAGTGACAGAGACACAGGAAGGGGGGAAAAAAGGGGTTTTGAGACAGACTGCTGTGAGCAGAAAAGCCACACAGAGCCGGGCCTGGTGATGCACTTGGGCACACCACCAGAGCCAGGGCCAGGGAAGATGAGCAGCACAGTAAAGACATTGTGGGATCCTAAAATCAGAGAAAGGGGGCAGTGACAGTCACGGAGATGAGTAAAACGATTCTGGGCAGGGAGCCCACCAGAAGAACAGTGCAGGGAAAAAGCCACCCGCAGTGAGGACCAGCAGGGCACTCCACGCCCGAGATGCTAAGCACGAAACCCAGCGAGCTGGGGGGTGACTGCAGAGACCTGAGCTCCTCGCCTGTGCTGCCACTTGAGCCTCCCCAGAATGGGAAGTGCAGGCTGCAAAGGAGAAGTTTGAGGTTTGGGATTTCTAAGGCCAACACTGCTCTATCTGCTGAGCCTTGTGCTGTCACAGCTTTTCTTCTGACGGGAATTGTGAAGGATGCGGTGGCCGTGCCCCAGCAGAGCAGGCACAGATAAACTTTTTGCTCCATCAGAAGCTCAGTGAAACACAACACTTTGCAATTCACTTACAGTGGCCTGTTACTTGATGTTCATGAACATACAAGACATGGAAAATGTCGCTTTTACACCAAGCCTTCCTAACACAGCTGTTGCGACAGCTGTGTTATTTCACACAGCTATTGCTTTATCTCAAATAAAATACCAGGCACATTTCATCTGGGCAATGAGAGCGCCAGATCAAAAAAGATGACAGGTATTTAAATTGAAAAGCCACAACTAAATGAGAGTGGACCCACTTCTTGCAGAAGCTGAGTGCTTTCATCATCGAAACTCTTCCTACTCTCCCAAACAGCTGAGCCTTAACATCTCACACTCACAGGTTACTTCTGAACACCCTACAGTTTATACACTTCACACAAACCAATTTTAAGTAATTCACGGCACTTAGGAGAATCCAGTGTTAGGGATAATAACAGAAGCTGATCAAACAAAACTGATTATGAGAAAGCCACATCTATTTCTGTCAGACAGCATTCCCAGTGCAGTTGTGTGCTATCGCTGGCTATTTCAATCCAACATTTGGTTATATTGAATTTAGGAGCTCTTTGCCAGTTTCAACAGGACCAAAATGCTGACCTTCAGTAACACATCAAATGCCAGACGGTACAGGCATTCACAGCAGAAGTTATTTCAACTCTGAATGTCTACAGTAAAAATTTTATGCTGCTAAAAACTGTGGAAAAAGTTACTGACTCTTTACGAATGGCTAAACCACAATGCTGGCAAGACATAAACTAGTTCCAGGTCGGAAAGCAGGGAACGTGGAGAGGCACTGTTAGTCCAAAAAATCTCTAAGCACAAAAGATATTAATTAATAACTGCAGCTGGAAACCTCCTTCCCCTTCCTCAGAGGCTTTCCCATCGCTGAACTGTGAACTGAAACAAAACAACAGCTTTTGGGGGCAGAAATTCAGTGTCAAAAGGTAAACACAAGTCTTTGCCAGTGAAAGACTGGCTCAGCAGCAGTATCTGTCGCTGTCTGTGACCACGCTGTCACTGTAACCACAGTTCCTGTCACACAGGCAGAAGAACCCCCCTTCACCACATCTCACAAAAGGACAAAGCTGTAGTTGCATCAGGTCATAAATGTTTGTGACAAACTGTTCAACCTCTCTTCTGCTTTCAACTTCTCCCATATTTCTAAGGCAGACCCACCAGCATTTGCCCTGGTGAAGCTGCAGCTCAAGCCCCGCAGGTGTTTCCAACCAGGCAGTCTGTAAACACCCAGGACTCACTCCAAGGAGCCCAGCACACCCGGGCAGGAGAAGCCTCTGTCACCCCTGGGGAGCAGCTGCCAGCTCCCAGCAAACAGCAGCAGGAAACTCTGCCACCAGCCAGCTCTCTAGTGCTTTTTTTTCTCCCAAAATGCCAAATTCGCAGGCACATCAGCGTGGGCAGACCACGAGTTTCGGTGTAAGAGTGGTGCCTTGTCTCTGCTGACGTCAAGGACCTGCTGAGCAGGCGCCTGCAGGATGGGGCTGCCAGCGAGTGCCTGGAGCAGCAACAGATTTGGGCTGCTGGGAGGCAGCTCAGCGTGCAGGGTGACAGTGCCAGCCACCACGAGGCATCTCCAGTTTGGGGAAAAACTGCCACTGGCAGGGCAAACATCTGTCAGCCTCACACATTTCAACCGCAGTAAGAAACGCAGTAATTGTATCATCCATTTTCCACGCTGACGCCATGACGTACACAGCTAAAGAAGATAAAAGAGGCTTGGACAGTCAGGACTGCAGGCACTCGAGGCCATTCTGATTTAAGCTTATTCCCTTTCTATCTAAATAAACATATCTCTCATGATGACTGCTCCTCCATTTCCCTCCTTTACTGCAGCATTTCCAAATTTTTGCAGCTCTTTCCAAAACAAAAAAGCGTAGAAACCCCACAGCCGGGCGGCCAAGCTGCAGCGGGA
This sequence comes from Melanocharis versteri, assembly GCA_013397845.1. NCBI lineage: Eukaryota > Metazoa > Chordata > Aves > Passeriformes > Melanocharitidae > Melanocharis > Melanocharis versteri. Next base: position 23,216 of record VZTG01003619.1, on the reverse strand, counting down.
GGCGAAGGCTGGGGGAACCGCTGTGTAAAACAGCAACCCTCCCCTCCACCTCCCACAAAAGCCACTTCCCCACTTCCCCACGGCCTCGCCCTTACCTCGTAGGACCAGACGCACTGCACCCCCGCGAACCGGCGCACGCAGCGTCCCACCTCCACGTCCTCGTGGGTGGTGTACATCTCCCGCAGGCACTCGCCGATGTGCGGCACCATCCTCCGCAGCACCTCCCGGCTCATGATCACTCCCGGCCCCCCCATGCAGAAGTTCTCGCCCGGCTCCAGCGCCAGCTTCCCCATCTCCTCCGTGGTGCCCAGGCCGGTCTGCCCCAGGAACAGCGGCTCGCTGCTGTTCAGGCTCCTGAGGAAGTTCTCCAGTTTGTCCCCTTTGATGTAAACGTCGTCATCAGCCCTCATAAACCATTCGTATTTGTCCAGGTAGTGGTCATGCATGTATTTGAGCATCATGAAGGATTTCTTCTGGGGTGGGTAGGAGTCATCTACACCTGGAAGCGGCACGATGGGGATGGGGATAGAGGTGTCCGAGCCCTCGCTGGAGAAGAATTCGACCTTGCCAGGAATGGTTTTGGACCACGTTCTAGATTGAAAAAGACAAGAAGGAATAATTAAATATGCAAACCAGGGCAGGCAGAGAGTGCTACCACAGACTATGGCTCATCCACTTTACAAATTTTCTTTTTTGAACGCCTTGAAAGGTTATTTTTTACCACACAAATGAGGACATTCACATGGCACACACAACAATTGGTACAACACACAAAATTCTGATAGGACAAGCATCTAGAGTATCATTTTTGCAATAAATAACTCAATAGTAGCAGTTCACTAGTGGCAAGCAGGATTTCTTAAGCACACTCGGTTTTGGACTAACATCTGTTGGTCACAAAATACAGAAGGGAGCCAAAACAGGCCAACAATTCACGTACAATTGAATTTACTGCTTCCAAAGCTTCCCTACAAGTCACTCAGCCTCATAGCCACCTTCCATTCCCTCTAAGCCTCCCCAAAAGCTCAAATGTGCACTCAGACTGCCAGAGAGTAAATTCACATGAACTTTTAAGGAAACGGCGTCCCTTGGGAAACCAACCAAACAGCAACTTCTCCATATGGTGTGTGGAGAAGCAAAGCACAGAGCATGGAGCAGAAGTAACCTCAAGCGGCTCTGTCCACACCAGCAAAGTTCTAAGAGTTCTAAAACTCATCATTCCCACAATAACGTGGTGCTGCCAACACCTGCACCTCCAGCAGCCTTCCAGACACTTCATCCCAGGTTTTAATGGAGAGGAACAGCACAGAAGAGGAGCCTTTCCTGTGCAGAGCAGCACGACGACGACATCTGCTCCACACCTTCCGTGCTCCTCTCTGACAAATCCAACCCATCTGCGTGGGCAAACTGGGTCACTGATGCTGCAGGAAGAGCTGTAGGATGATTCCTCAAGGCAGAGCACAGCCTCCTCCAGGGAGGATTTTCAGTCACGTAACTGCTACAGCCTGGCCCTCAAAAATTAGTAATTTAAAGCCTGCAGTACCATTTTCTGAGATTCTGTCTGGGAAAAGAGTAGAGATCACATATCCCTCACAGAAACTCACAGAAAACTATTTTAGTTGGTAAACCAACAGGTTTTGCCCCTTTTTATATAGAAGGAGAATAATTTATAATTTTATTTGGTGACTATACTCAGAATATAACCTAAAGCTGATGTGAAAACGCTCTCAAGGTAAAGGACACAGTATTCCCTCAATGCATCACTGTCACTCAGACCAGATGCCTCTCAGCACAGGCTTCTTGCCAAAACCTGAGCAGATTTTGGGCAGCACAGACCATCTGAAATTTGAAATCTCCAGAATCAGCTATCATATAAAGCCTGAAATGTAAAAATACTTCAGGAGAATTATTCCCTAAGTTCCATCAGAAAACGCAGAGGTATTTAACGAGACTACCTAAACATCAACTTTGACACCTTAACAGTTCCTCACTAATTCCACTGTGTGTAATGAATATCACCCAATTACTTTAAAAGCTTTGTCTCCTGGATTTCTTACTGCCATGGGTAGTGTTTCACAGCAAAAGTTTAGATCCGACCTTCCCAGAAGAGCACAGAGTAAAGCAAATGGAAACGCTCCCACTGACTTCACAACAGAGGTGATGAGGCCTTTAATCATCAGCGATGCAATTAATGCACAGTATTACTGGTTATAAATCATATCCTGTTAAAGCACTGAGAACTGCCCCTTTTAAAAGGAGACATGGTCATATCCTGAACTTTCACTAACTATTAAGGAAGTTCTGCTGTTTATTTTCTGACACCCACACTCCACGTACAAATCATCCACAGCTCTTCCCATATCAACTCCCAGTCTAAGACTTTCCTTCGCTAAAGGTACTCAACGCATTTAAATTTTTTCACAAAAAGAAAGGACAGAAGGAGTTACTGAGAAATGCAGCTCATCTCATCCACTGAGACACAGCTTTGAGTGGACCCAGGACACTCTGCAGACAACCACCAGGCAAAGTCATAAGCTAAAGTCTTATGGAAATTTCTATTTATTTACTTTTTTATTCAAAAGTAAACAACGAATTTTCAGACTTGCTCTCCATATCCTGAAAGATCTGCCTTTGTAATGACTACAATCTATGGACAACACAGAATGTCTTCTATCACTCCAAGTTTTAGCTCCTTTCTGGAAGTTGCCAGATTCCCAGTTTAAATTTACTCCCTGCTCTCCAAATAGGTACCCTCACCTCAGGACCCACTAAGTATTGTCAAGGGAAGAGCTCCCACTCAACAGAAAGGGAACAAAATGCATACACATCCATAAACCCTGGCATGCTTGATTCCCAGTCTTCTAATTGCACTAAACCCCTCATCCCAAAGCCAGTTTGAGCCCATCTTTCCACATGGGCCATATTTAGGTTTCACATTAAAACAGGGGTAAAACAGAGACCTTCCTGCATGTGTGAAGAGCACAGTGGGGACACAAAGACTGTGCCCTAACAATATCCACATCCCGAGGACCCGCGTGTGACCTGGGTCAGCACCACAACATCACTCCAGCCTTGGGATCTCATGTCAACCACATTAACCCTGCACCAGCACAGCTTGACTGAGCCTTTGTTCACCTCCTGCAACAACACAGTTTCTGGGATGAGACAGCTCAACGTGTTATTTGTGACCGCGGCTTTGAGCGATTGTTCGAACCCAAAGGGACTCCCATGTGGAAAAACAGCCCGAGTGTCTGTGTCAACACGAGCAGGGCTCGGGCAGAGGCTGAGACAATGCAGCCACCACGGGCTGCTCCTCACGTCGAAGCCACAGCTCGCCGTGGCCCTTTCTGGGGACAGAACACAGGCAGAACAGCTTGCTCAGGAAACACGCTGTTGCACTCGGCCGAAGAAGCCAAACCACAGAGGGTGAGATGAACTCTAAGTACATTTTTCTGACCCCAGCTACCAGCAGAACTAAGGACTGATAAATGCAGGGATGAATTCTGATCAAAGCTGCTTTTAACTTTTTTATCCAATGTTGCAAATAATCAGACCTGGCTCAATCACCAGCAATTCTGTAGTTTAGTATGTAAAACCTACATTTCTTGCCAGTCCTCCCACCTCCACTGTAGTTTACCCCGTCTGCTCTCAGGTTATGGGCAGCAACCTGACCCTTCAGCTCCTGAGCACAGAGCTGTTGCCTCAACTCCTCCTCACCTCTGTGGCCTCACCAATACCCCCTTCCACCAGCTGACATCACTTTCCTGGTCAAGATTTCTCCAACATAAGACCTGCAGGCTGTATCTGCAAAAGAACTGTATGTTTGATAATAAAAAAAAAATCAAGAAAAATATTTTTATTGAAACTTGACACCCTCCTTCCTCCCCATCACCCTGAGCTGTTTAAAGGACACGCTGACACAACATTTCTGCCACCAGACTCCTGTACCTGCACCTGCAGTTCCCACCTGGGCTGCAGTGATCGATCACTGAGGACTTCAGTCAAAGCCACTCTGACTCTGTCCAGAGAGAAACATCAGCTTGTGAATACAACTGATACTGTACTGAACTGGTCATTTAAAAACCCTGACAGAACCCAACCTTATCTCCGCCATGTAATCTGAATCTGCTGCTTAAGCAGGAGGATGTGCATGAATCAGGACAGCAAGGCTCTCCATTACCCTCTCCAGGAGGTAAAAAACCTGCACGATGCTGCGTGGTGATCTTTCCCTCAGTGCACAGGGCACAGAACCCCACAGACCAGAAGGTTGTGTTGACAAGGAAATAAAAGTGAAAATTAAGCAAACACAAGCAAAATGAGTAATGCTTCCTTAAAAATAAAAGCTCTTAGCAGAAGACATGAGTCCAGTAATGCCCCAGTATTGGTGGCTACCAAATCAATTTTACCATCCCTCCCTCACCCAGCTGTGCACACCAAACATCCTACATGTACCCTAGGCTAAGCAAGTCACAAGCAAACTGGGTGAAAAGATTTTATCCCCGCTGGCTCCCAGGTACTCATGATATACAGAAAACTTTGTGCACACCAAGAGTGCTAAAAAACCCCAGTATCTTCTAAAAAGTGACCACAACTGCAGTCATGAAATGTTGTCCTAAGTTATTTCTTTGTTTAAGAAGAAGCTTAAAAAGCACAGCTTGCAGCAGGAGCAGCACAGATCTGGAATGTTTTATCTTCAGTTTCCAGTATTTATTATTTATTTGTATTATCTTGCTTTGTTATCAGCTCTGCAGACTCGGCAGAAGCACAGTCAGCGGCGTTATGCAGACAGTGCTCCCTTTGTAGAGACCCAAGCTGAAGACTACGACAAAAAATGTATTTGGTTTTTGTCTGCAGCTCAGGAAGTTCCCTCAGAGGAGATCAGAGAAATCATTTAAAGTTTTGAGAAATAGTCATCTTGTATAATTACGCTGAAGAAAATCATAATTTGTGAAGAACTCAGCAAGACAACAGACATAAAAGACTGATGTCTTGAATGTAGCTAAATTCCATGTTGAATTAGGGCTAGTTTTGCATAACTGTTCTTCAAGGTCCCATTTTTCCAGCAACACTTAGCTGGGGAAGCAATGAACCACAGCTTAGGCAGGAGAATTGAGCATGGAAACCAGCACACTGCTCCTGCATAAGGTATTGCAGATGACCAGCAAGAGAGGCGACCAAAAAAACCCTGGGGTTTTAAATTTCCAGATCTTTGTCATTAAGATCTGCATTACAGAATTAGGATTTTGAGGAAAATCTCCCTTCAAAATTTTGCAGGACAGCTTTAACGGAGAGCCCACAGCTCTTGGAGCCCTTTGAACTCTTCCAATTTTTAAGTGATGCCAGTTTTCTGTCCATGCATATCCATCCACCTTCCTTGTGGACGCCAGGACAGAAATGGATCCACCACCCAGAGGCACTCAGACAGTCAGTGGGTCAGGCTAAGATCAAAGCCCAAGTGTCTCAGAGGTTTGGGCCATATGGTTATTTTGAGGGATGTAGGTGACTTTGTTTTACTTATCCCCTCTGTATCAATGACAGCTGCTCTCACTGTGTTTCTTCCATACCATTCCTTAAACACTCTCACAAATTTCAGGTTACTGGTCAGAAATCCCAAGTACATCATGTTTCTGGTGGAGGGTACCTGAGCAGGACACCGGGTTCTCACTACTGCAACACTGTGGTACGATTCACACACCAAGTAAAACACATATTGTGCTAGCACGACATTCAAAGTCTCTTCACAGGGCCCCCTCCCAAGAGGCAGGAGCTCCACAATCCATCACATCCCCTTACCAGCAACCAGAACGGGCCAAACCACCCAAGAGATTCAGATCTATGCTCTGAATTTAGGAGCAGCACAACAACGTGCAAACGCAGGCTCAGACAGATAACACAAACTGCCTTACACCCCAAATCCTTCCGGCTGCCTTTCACTTAAGCTCTTCCGAGCACTCAGGTATTTGGATTCCAGCGCACACAGCTTCCTGTAAGCCACCACCAACAGAGGCAGCAGGCTCGAAATGGAGCCTCCCAAGGGCATCCTTCTGCCACAGGACTGGGATGGCTCAGCACCAGCCCCGGGCATCACTCACGGTCCTCGTGGCACTTGACGGTGCCGTGGGGACTGTCCCAAACCGAGAAGAGCTGCGGCTGTGCTCCTGCAGAGATGCTGCCAAAGGCCAGCCGCTGACATCTCGCCATTAACTGCATTCACACCACTCTCCTGCCACGTTTCCCAGGAAATCTAGTTGCTACGCAAACACACCAAAAAAAAAAAGGGTTAACTGCCTGATATTTCTGTTCCTGAGACAGCAGACTTAAATCTTCTGGGAGGCTGCTTATTCCCATCCTCTCCTTCCTGCAGCTCTTTTAGGACAACTCCCCTCAACTGCAAAACCATTAGCACATTTTGTTGCACTTTCCCTGAACCCCAGCCATCCCTTTAACTCCTTCCTGCCCAGCTCTTTTCCTGACTATTCCCTGTCCTCTCAAGTGACACCGTGGTTCCTGCTGCTGCCACTTCGCCGGCCTCCTGGAAGGGAAGCTCTGCTAACCTGGCTGTCAGATGCAATCACTGCTGAGGCTGCAAATCTGCCCTCCGAAAACCTGTGGATCTAAAGCTTACTCTCTGCCTCACGGACTACAAAAGCACGACTGTTACAAAGAGCCGGCGGCTCCCGAAAATCCAGCAGGCCTGTTTTGCCTTGCAGTGGTCATTTTGCTCATGATTGATGCTCAGGAAGTGGATTGCTTCCCCTCTTGTTAGACCCTATCTGGATTCACAGCAGCCAGGATCAGCAAATGCTTTCCGCTCGGGTCCCTTTTAGCTGTGTCTGTAAATGGCCTTTGAGCCACAGCAATTTGGAGGTATTCAGCCTCTGAATCCCTAATTCCTTTCAGCGTGGTATCAAGGCTCTGCACACGCTGCCACCCCGGGAATGCCTTGCTAGCAGCTTCCCATTTCACTGGCTGTGCCAGCGATTCAGCTCACCAGGATGCTTTGTCAATGTAGTAATCCCAGCAATTGTCTGCTTGAGTACTTCATGGCAATCAAAAGCCATTTAAGATTTCAGGTTTGTCTTCCTCTTCCCCCCCTCCCCACCTTCCCCCAAAGATGTCTTCCTGTCACCAGGACATTAGCTCATTTCTTTCACCAACGGAGGTGAGAAAAACGCATTTAGCCCTACTAAGAGTCTCTTTATCCGTCTCTTCCAAGAGCAGACATCATCTCTAGAGGTTAAACCAAAATAGCAGTGCAGTAAAAAGCAATACTCAGACCTCCATCTAAGGGCTGCAAGAGCCCGATTCCATTAGCTGGATTTGTTAAGTTGCGTCTTTAGCCATTGTTTTGTGTGAGCAGATGTTGCAGATCTTGTTCTCTAAACCCAGCTCCGCCACAGCACGAGACTGTTCAGCAAGCAGAGGCAAAACCAGGGACAAGAATCCTTCCCACACCAGCAAAGTGAATTCCTCCCCAAATAACACTCTGGACAACACAGTGACAAATTTCCCTTTTCCGAACTCTTGATGCAAAATCTGATGGATGCTAGACAAACTATTCTGCCATGAAACCCGTTACGTGATGTCCCAACACAACTCCAGCGTCTCCGTATGTAAATCTAAATTACACAGCCCGTGAGATTTGCAATCCAAAATGCTCCATCCCGAACAGTGAAGGAGAACAGAACCCTGAAGGAACAGATTCCTTCACCCATTTCAAAGCATCAATCATGTGCTCTCTGTAACTTAATTACAGGTCTACTGCTGGAAGAAGGAATTAAGTTTCCATTAAAACCATTGCTGGTGGACAATATGCCTCAGATTGCCCAAATAAAGCAATTTTACTGCATTTGATGCTGATATAAAGGCAGATTTCCTGAAACCAGAGCTGAGCTGGGAACGATGGTATGATGGTCCACCATACATAGTTTTGCCATCCAGCTCTTACTGGCCAATAGGGCCAATTACTTTTCAGCCAGGGCAGGCAGGACACGGAGAAGGGTTTGTTACAACACAAGACTAAAGGGGATGTTTTATTGAAGATCTGCCCCAGAGCTCTTGGCTGCTCCTCCGAGGGTGCTGGCTCAGCCAGGGCTGGGGTATATCCGAGCTGACATTTTGGCTCCTAACTCTTCCAGATTTCCCAAGCAGGCTTCCCGTGCAGCCTCCCAGCACTGCCTGCTGGCGCACACGCCAGAGCAATGAGCATATCCCAGCATATTTCAGCAGAGCAGAGAGTTTCACCAAAGCCACAGACACATCTCTCACAGAAGAGATGATTATCCTGATGCTGCCAAGGCTTTGGACAGAACTCCCGTTAGCCCATGGCACTCACGGCCATACCCAGCTACACCTGGGGACCACAGCTAGCGGCACACAGTGCAAAGCACCAAGATCGTCCCTGCTCCAAAATTAGGTGTGCTCAGGTAACAAACACACGGCTCTGAGACCCTGGTGCCTGTGTTAGCTCAAGCAGCCTGAAGCACGGAGCCTTTCACCCAGGCTGATTCTCCTCATCCGAGGTGTTTCACTACTTGGTCCAGCCTCAGCAGCGGCTGCAGCGAGCAGAGGTGGATTTTACTCTTTGTTCCCAGACGCCTTTTCTGGGTCTCATGCCCAAGCACACGCTCTGGGCTTGGCGCAGTGATCCTTGCTTCCCTATCCAGGGGACTGCAGCGGTCTCTAAACTTTATTTCTGTTACCATCAGGCTGTCAGCCCGCTCCACAAGCAGCAGCCAAGGACCGTACCAGCGTGGCGCAGCTGCGCCCAAGGCAGAGGCACTGAAGGGACACACTTTGATGCCCGTGTCCCCGCCGGTGACCGGCAGCCAGTGTCCCCTCGCATCGGCGGGGCTGCCCGACCCTCAGGCAAGGCGGCTGGGGCCACCTGCCAGGCGGAACCCGGCCGAGCCAGACCCTGCGGGAGCGGCAACGCAACTCACTCCAC
>VZTG01003618.1:483757-563490 GCA_013397845.1 Melanocharis versteri | reverse complement strand
GGGCGGGGCTTACCCGGTCAGTCTGTCGGGCGCTGCCGGGGCTGCCCGCCCGACGTGGGCTTGCGGGCGCTGCTGCGCAGGAGCCTGGTGTGCAGGGCGTCGTCGGAAGTACCGGTGGAAGGAGCTCCGTGTGCTGAGCGCATCGTGGGAAGTGCCGGTGGCGGCCCGTGGGGCGGTGTTACTCTGCTGGGCCGCTCTCGTGGTGGCTGCCGCCCCCGACCCTGGCGGGGCCCGTGTTTGTGCCGGGGCAGCGAAGGGTGCTGCAGCACCCCCGAAGTAACAGCGCTTCCTTTGATAGAATTCCCCTTAAGAAGCAGTAACCGAAGGGCTCCGCTGCTGCCGCTGCTCGCTGCCCTCGGACTGCATATGTATGCCCCGCTAGCCGCCGCGGGGCCACTCCAGGAAGCGGCGGGTTTGGAATATGATTTGCGCTCGTTCCCCCGGGCGAGGGGAGACGCCGTATGTGGTCGGCTGTTGTGGAGCTGCATCGGTTTCTCTGATGACTTGCTGTGTGTGGTGATGCCTTGCATTTCTGTCCATCTAAAAAAGCCAATTTCCCATTTTTTCAAGCATTCTTGTCACCTCTTCTGCTCTGTGGACTCACAGAAACTGATGTGTAGGTCACGAGCTTGATCCTTGTGCTGCACAACCCCTGGGTACAAGCTCCCAACTTTGTACCCTGTAATAAGTGGTTTAATTGCGCTGCTATTTCCCCCAAATTTGGAGTGGATTGAGATCAAGCATTTTATTCTAAACCAGTGTTTCTCAACTTAATCGGGTACCTCCTGGCTTATTCCTATGCCCCTGTCTTTTTTCAAGAGATGCACTATATTAGTCGTGTTTTAAGAGCATTGTCAGCCCTTTAATGTGTGGTTTACATTTTTTGTGTGTAGCACAGGTGAACACACCCCTTTCTCCTCACGCATTGGTCTTGGCTGCTGGAAAAACCCACTTGGTATCCTGAATGCCTTCAATATAGGACTTTGCAGCAATGCTGGAATTGCTGTGCTTCCTTTAATTTAAGATATGGATTTCAAATAAAAAGTAAAACTTCTGTCGGATTTAATTTACCAGTCTATAGCCAAAATCCAGGGGCTGACCTATACAGTTTCTACTTAAACTCTCCTCATTAAAAGTGTGGCCTCACTGTGCTGGCATTCTACGGCTGGAGTAGCTCAGAGGAATTTGTCTCTTCCCGGTACGGAGTTCAAAGACCCGACTGCTGCTCGTGGCCCAGCCTCTGACTGAACTGGGCCAGACCTGCAATGCTGCTTTAATCTTCCTAAAACCTGGTTTACTCAGGCTTTGAACGTTCCCTGACATAGCTGAATTTGCTTAGATTTTTCTAAGCCAGACGCTGTTCAGATGCATCTCAACAACCAAGCACGGCTCTCCCGAGAGCCACCCAGCACACAAGAACCGTCAGGCCGCACCGGGCCTGCCGGCACCAGCGCGTCCGCACCACAGCGAGGGGCCGCGGCACGCCTCGCGCCCTGCGGGCAGCAGCCCGAGAGCTCCCGCCGCGGGCAGCTGCGCCCCGCGGAACGTTGCGGCTGTGCCTGGGGACGGGCGGGGCAACTTCCGCGGAGCCCAGCGCGGCTTCCGGGAGAGGCAGGGCCGGCGGGTCCAGGTGCGGCGCTCGGCTCCGCTCGGCTCCGCGCCCTCGGCCGCCGCCATGGCCCGCAAGAAGCTGCACCGGCCCATCGCCGCCATGGCCAAGAAGATCCGTGAGTACCGGGCGCTGAAGGATCGGCCGCGGGACTCTCAGCGCTTCGCCGTGGACTACGACACCATGCGGCGGCCGCTGACGCAGAAACGGCTGCCGGTGCGGGCCTGGGAGGACGTGCGGAACGAGAACCGGCTGTTCGCGCTGCTCTGCCGCCTGCCGCGCTTCGGCGTGGGCCGCACCGTCACCCGCAAGTCTTGGCTGTGGGCGCACAACGAGCCCTGCTACTGGGTCATCACCAAGGTGAAGGCGGACTACATGGCCGAGGTACCTGCCCCGTCTCTCCCGCCGCCCCGCCGCGCCCTGCAGGGCTCCCGCCCGCCGCCCCGCCGCGTCCCACCCTCAACAGGTTCCTCTTTTCTTTGCAGAACATGGACCATGGAAGAGCCTGGGGCTACCTGACCTTCAGAGGTAAGACCGGCTCGTTTTCCCACACATAGGGGCAGGGCTAGAGAGCACCGGGTGCGTGGGGGTGGCAGGGAAACCGCGGGCTCCTTGCCCGGGAAATCTGTTTTTCTCAGTTCTTCTGATGGGAAAAGAAGTTACTCGCGTTTGAAAAGCTGGGATCTAGCCCTTTCAGAATGTCTTTCCAGGGAATGCTGTGGGAGAGCCAGTGCAATATGACCTTGGGGAACAGCAGCACTGAAAGCACGTTAGATGAGCTGACAGACTATTCTGAACCTTTCAAAGGAAGACACAGTATGAACATGAGAGTATTCCAATTAAAATTGTCACTAAAAAGGACAATGCAATGGCAAGTAAGTTGTGTTACTGGAATTTTAAATTAATGATTGGAGCTGTATGAGTGAATTTTCCTTTTTAGAGCTGCTTTATATTAAATATACAATTTTCCCTTTTTGGAATTACTGAAATAGTACTCATTTGAAGGTTTTTAACTTGTTGAGCATTTTTAACACTTAGTTTTCCAGGAAGCTTTCATCAGTGGAGGGAGAAATTACTCTTATTCCTTAGCCGTGGAAACAGAAGTTGAGAGAGACAAAGCAAAACTTTAAGAGAGAGTCACCCACAGGGCACAAACATCTTGCCTGTAGTCCTTCCAGCCTGTTTCTGTTTCGATTCTCAAGGACAGAAGTGAGATCCTGTGGTATAGCAGGGAATAATTTGTCTAGCCCTTTGATAACTGTTTACTCTTGCCTGTTGTAGCATTTTGGATGCCAAAGAGTCAACACTTGCTGTGTTTCCTGGAGGCAGTTTATCGTGATGGTGTTACCCACTGGTGTTCATAATCTTTTCCCAGGCAAAACTGAAGAGGAAGTGAGGGAGATTGACAAGGCCATGTACCATGACTGGCGTATGGTGCCCAAACATGAGGAAGAGGCCTTCAAGAAATTCACCCCAGTGCCTGAGGAGACTGTTCGGTTCCTGCCATACCCACCACTGCTCCGAGCCATGATCCTTGCACAGTGGCAGAAGGAGGGAAAACCAATCATGGAAGAGCCAATTATTGATCTGGAAAAGGTCCTGGCCTCTCCCCAAGAACGGGCAAAGAAAAAAGCTACAGGGACACCGGTATAAAGACTTCTTCTGTGTCCTGAGCATCCCACGTGCTCTCACTGCCTGTTAGAAGCCCAGTGCACAGGGGTCTTACAGAGCCCCTCTGTGCCCGTTGTGGTTGGGATGTTTCCAGCTTTCTCCTCAGCCCTGTACAGTCACCTCATCTGAAAGGGAAGATAGCAGATATATTCAGACTCTTTTTCCATAACTTTGGTTTCAGTCAGCAGAGGAGTCTTCTTGGTTCCCTGGATAGTTTCTAAATACACAGCTCCAGTCAGCCAGCTGCAGTTCTTTGGAGCATAACATTTTTTACATAACTTGGGTCCTGCATGAATCACAGAAAAATGACTGTGAATATCACAGTATTTCACAGAGCTGTGAAAAAAGGTATCTGCAAATGGAAATAAATGTTTTCTTAATTCTGCAGCACAGTTCTAAGAAAACTCATTAACTTTTTTCAGTGCCTGGAGATCATCACGATGGCCAAGTGCAGAGCCATTAGTTTAGGCACAGCATCTGGTTCTCTGAACACTGCAGAATGATCTGGGTTACTTGCGTGTGAAGGCAGTGAACAAGAAGTGAGGGACGTGACTTCAGTACTAAGCTAATCCAAAGCTATCCATCTCTTACTCCCAAAGATGGTTTCAAGAGATAGGAGAAATTATTTTAGTTCTGGTGATGTGAAGGAGGTGGGATTGGCGCTTACCATTTGAAGCCAATTGTAAATGACCCCTGTTCCAGGGCAGCATGTTGTGAACGTTAGAACATGCAGCTCCTGACCACAGCTCCTGACCACAGTTCCTAGTATTTCCTCTTCTTTTGTAGTGGCTGCGGATGCTGCTGCTGTGTCAAAGGCTGTTGGAGGGTCTGGTCTGGGTGTGGGTGGAAGGAGCACAAGAGCTGTTCAGCTCTATAGATCAATTCCTTGCAGGAGTAACTGTTTTGTTCCTGTGTCTGCAGGTAGTCAGGAGGTGGTGTTCCCTTTACTGCAGCATCCCGAAATCACAAATAGCCTGAAGGGATTAAATGAGGGAGAGCACAAACTGGACTCTGCTCCACCCAGTGTGTGGCCTGGATGAGACTGGGAACTTGTGGCCCCAGCCAGCAGGAAATGGCTGTCATCAGGCAGGAGCACACGGATTGACATCAGCTACCTGTATTTCCATAGGGTTCTTCATCAGAGGCTCCTGAAGGATTAAGATGCTATGGGATAAGAAGGAAGGCCTTTCTTGTTAGTTAAAAGCTGGTCCTGTGACAAGGAGCAGAGTCTGGGAAGAACTGAGCCTGCTGTGTTGTGGCAGGAGCACTGCAGAGCATGTGCCAGATCTAGTTCTCTGGCTTCAGAAGGAATGGGAGAATCCAGGAGAGGGAGAATCAGGAGTGTTGTTAAAGGCACAGTTTGAGGCTGGGAGCCTTCCCATGGCAGCTGCTGTGGCTGCAAGGTAGTTTGTCTGATTCCCATAGTCTCCACTGCTGGGCACTGAGCTGAGCTGGTGTCTTCGTGTCCTCACCATGACTGAGGTACTACTGAACACAAACCAAGAACGAGGGAGGTGGAAGGGAGGTGTAGTTGTGAGTCAGATGGGATGAGTAGAACAGTCTCGTCCTCTGTCATGCACAGCTGGGATCTGAATGTAGCTCCAGCAGAGGAAGTGTCTCCCTGACGAGGCACACAGAGTCTGACCGCGGTGGGCAGAGCCAAGTGCTGGTCACAGCATCCCCCAGCAGCCCCAGAAAGGCAAGACATGATCCATGACCAAGGTATACCACGGAGCCAAGCCAGCTGCAAAAGCAAATGGAGCTGATAAGGCAAAGACTCACCCAACAGCTTGGGTGAGGCAGGATCTCTGAAGATGATGTAGTCAAAATCCAGCCCCCCAGGTCCAAGGGGTCTATCCAGGAGTGGCTGGAGACAGACATAGTTACAGGCATGTTGAAGAGCCCAGGTTGTGCTTCAATGAGGCTCCTGGGCCATAGGAGGAAAGGGCCCCCATACAGGTGGGGGTCTAGGTGGCACTGATCAGGACAGTTACGACCTGCTGGTGAGCTCAGGGTCATAACACCTGGGGGAATGGGTGTCTTCTCACAAAGCCCTGGGCAGCCTGGGAGCCTTACCCTGATAGTGAAGGTCCCTTCTGGGAAGCTGCACAGCCTATTTGCTATGTGTTGGATTCCGTGCCCAGAACATGCTCTGATGGGGCTCCCAAACTTGTACCTTACCTCACAGATTGTTTACCAACATGGGGGGATTGTTTGAAGGGTGTCAGCAGTGACCTGCTTCCTTAACCACCCTGGTGGGTACCAGACATGGCTGTACTTCACCCAGGGCCCTGCTCAAACTGCTCCTGGCCGTTTCGAAGGGTGCAGCCCCAGGGATTCAGGATGGATCCCAGCACGTGTTTCCAAACCTCATTGTTGAGGTGCCTCCATTAACTGCAGAGGCACTGCCGGATGTACTACACCCTGGCCTGCACCACACCACAGTTCGTGTGTTGGTCATGGAGGTGACTCACCTTAGGGCTTCCTGCTTGGGGCAGAAGATGCTCCTCTCCTGTCTTAAGGACATGGTTCCCTTGTACATTGCCATGTCTAGCCCTTGAATCAATGCAGTTCTACAAAATAACTATGAAGGTGTCCAAATGCTGCTGGGACTGAGGGGCTCCCTGCAGTCGAATGATGCTGTTATCACCGATGCCTATGGGACTGTGAAGTGCCACCCTGTACAGTGTTGAAAACTGACCTGATGTGTTATCCCTGGCAGTTCACCTGAATAAAGTTGCAGCAAGCCAGCAGGTGAATGCTGCTCTGCTCCAGCTTCTATTTCTGAAGTTGTTCCACCTTATATTTCCACCTTTTATTTCTGCCGCTGGTACAAGCTACAGATTGCATTGGACCAGCCCCTTCTGCTCCAACCTTGTGAGCCATCCACATTTCATTTCTTGCCACTGAACTGCTCAACAGGGAAAACTTGAGCTGCATTCCCACCCTTGCACGTGTCCTGTTAAAGACTGAGCAGCAATCCCAGTGCCTTCATAGGAACACAATGCGCTGCCCAAGCTGATGTTAACATGTTTATTACATACAGAACAGATACGGTTTGTTGTTGATAGCATAGGGGACAAAGCATGGGAACATATTCGTACAGCAGGCTCTTTACAGAATGCCATCTTCAGACCAAACAGCGGAGTTTACAGGCCTTAAGACACTTTTAAAAATCCTTTTGTAACATACAAGATACTTTACATACATCACAGTGGAGATATGACAGAGAAGCGTACTGAAGCCAGTCAGTTCTTGATGCCCAGCAGCCACCTAAGGCCACAGGAGCTATCAGCAGAGGCTGGGTCTCCTCCCTGCAGCTGCTCCTCTGGGCCATGTGCTTCTCTTGGAGGAAAACATGGCATTGAGCTGGAAAGGAACCTGATGGGAGATTGCCTCATGTTGTTAGGGCCCAGTGGGTGACAGGAGACTGAGTGCTGTCCCTTCAACTGCTCAAACCAGATAAAGAACAGTCAGCAGTACAAATGTTGCAATTCTGACTTTCCTCTGAAAGAATTGACAGAGCTAAGGAACTGAACCCTACCAGGGCTTTTTTTCCCCTTCAACTAGCCCAAATTCTGAAATTTGCCTGGCCCTAACCTATGAACCATAACATGACGGTGGAATCTGTGCTCTAAATGTTAAGTTGTTAACTTCAATGCACTCTGTGTTGGGATCCAAAGAAGTCTTACTAGCAGAAAGCATATGGTGAAAGTGAATGAGAAGCCTAGCATGGTCAGCAGTATCCCAGTGAAATGTCCCTGGTGAAAGATCCCCCAACATGCAGGTGGTGGCTCCAAGTATCCCTTAACCTCGTGCCAGTCAAAGAGCCCAGAATGCAGATGCCTGGAAGATGTCCTCCGGCTGGATTCCTGCCTGGGGAGGAGTGGTGTGGTGGGTGTGTGTCACCAGCACTACTCACACATAGCATGGGCACCACTGTGGCTGGCTGAAGCCTCTGTTCACCAGAGATGTCTCTTGCCTTCTTGTAGGGGAAGTGTATGCCCATAGTCTTTCCTGAACTGTGGATACAAAAATTGTTTTGGTGCTGTTGTGCCAGGAGAGATGCCACATGTTAGAGCATCCCCTGGAAATATGGCATCCCTGCAGCACACCAGGATCTGCAAGCCTGGTCCATGGCAGCAAGCACAGGACACAGCGGGGAGTTTTCCAGGAGATTGGAGGCTTGCCCAGCTGTCCCCATACTGTTACAAGGACATCTCTGTGAACCCTGGAGTGCTGTACAGGTCAGGGAAGAAACAAGATGACCACAGGAGCTTCCAAATTCATCACTAACAAATGCAACTTGCCCTAGTCCTGCACACTCAGAAGAGAATGTTCAAGGGATGCACAATTTGTCCTTGTGGGACAGTGTCAGAAAGGGAGAACACACCATTGCCTCTACACCTGGAACTTCCATATTCTGCATCTTAAGCTCAAAACCACTCTCCCTGGCCCCATTTTTTGCTGCTTCTTTTGTAAGCAGGATGCATATCTGCAATCACTCAGCATTGCTTAGACAGAAAGGGCTATCACCACTTTTCTTGGGGGTTAGTTTTTTCCAGGAGTCAGAAATTTCCAGCTTTTCAAACTACTTACTAGTATAGTCAGTGCTTGTGATGTTAGGTAAAAGATGTCAGGAATCTAGCCTCAATTCCTTTTTCTGTGTGACATCAGGTGAGACATAGCCTTGACTGCACCTGTCCAGTCTTTCCTAACCAACTGCCAAGTCTCTGTTTTCCAAGTCTTTGTGAAAAGACATCTCCTTCCAGCAAGTCCTAGAAAGGAGACACAGCCTTGAGATGAGGCAGTCTCAATGTGTTAATGCAGAATTCACAGCAGATAACACCATCTGCCCTCACCTGTGTTTTAAAAGCCACCAAATGCAATGCAGAGATAACCACCACCTGAACCTTTCAGAATGAACTCAGGAATTCTTTTCTGTATGGCATTTTTTGAAGGGAGAGTTAAAAGTGTTGCCTTTTCTGGTCTTAAAAAAGCAATGCACCGATACCCTTTTGCTACTACGGCTGTTTGGCCTTGACAATCAAACACCCATCTCCCATCTGAGCCCACCAAACAATCCTCTTGGGACACAAATAGGCACCCAGCACATGACTGCTGAGACAACAGCAGCAGCAGAGGAAGGGACTTTCCCCCTGCAAAGATGGAGGATGTGATCCCCACAGTAAGGGTGCTGCTGCCTTCTCCAGCCCTACAGCCGAAGTGCTGCTGAAACCATGATGCTCCTTGCAGGGTTCCTTGGACCCTTGGTTGCTCTAAGTCCAGAGGATGTTATGCTATGCTTAAGGGTGAATAAGGATAAGATGAAGAGTCTACCAGTAAACTAGAAGGATTTCTGCTGGGGTGCTGCAGAAGTGATTCACCATCACTGCTTTGGCAGGGTATGCCTGGGGACACACTTCTTTCTCATGCAGGTGGGAGTGAGGCAACCTGCCCAGAACCTGAGCCACCCCCCTTCAGCTGCCCCTCCTGACACTGGGCAAAGGTTTCCCAGTCCTGGCTCCAAGCTCACTTCATGGTGTACTGCCATTTCTCTCCTTGTAGATGCCAGCTCCAGAGCAGAACAAGAACCTAACCACGCCAAAAGCATACAGGCCCAAGATGAAAGCTGCGAGTTCAGAGGTTCAAGGGGGTCACAGTCCAAGGCAGGAGCCGTTGCAGTTGTCCAGGGTCAGTTTCCAGCAGGAGTTACAATGCAGGTGTTCGGTATGTACATCTTGGCATTCAGACGGGAGGAGGGACACTTATATTGTAGGAAAAGAGGAATTATCACTCAGGGATGTATGATACCTGCCACACAATAATGTGGCTCCGTTCAGCCTTGGAAAGTACTGGCTTCACCTGGGTGGCATCTCCTGCATTCTCTTCTGTCTCATCATCTTCCCCATCCCCTGAAGAGAGAGCACAGTAAAAATGGCAGGAAAGAAAATGCCATAGTGCACTGCTCTGGAGTACTCCAAAGAGGCCAATACCCCTTTTAGAGTCCCAGCAGTCTGATAGCAGACACTGTGAGATGAGATCTTTCTCTGTGCCTGGAGAACATTTACAGCAACCCCATTCTTTTCTGAAGCTGGACTGCATGGATGGGACAAACTAGCTCCAGCAGCAGCAAAAACCACCCTTCCTTTCTGGGAAGCTGATTTTTACCCACAGAGCACCCTCAGCAGCCTGGGTGATTGTAGTGGGGCAGCAATGTTTGGAGCCAGTGGCACAGATGGGTTTGTTCTTTCCAAAGCCATTCATACTGATGCTGTTTTATGATATTTTTCATACATTTTTAGCTTTGTAGATTGCTAATGCATGGCTGTAGCTCCCAGCACTTTTCCTACACTTTTCTCCTACATTTTAGAACAGTAAGCTAACCTTCTAACACATTCCCGAAATATTATTTAGTCTTGCCTCTTTAGTCAACCAAGGACATCTTGCTTTTTACCATGTATCATAGACATAATAAATGTGGGGCAAAGCTCTTGGACCAACTTCAGTGGGGCAGAACCTGGGGAAAATTATCTAACCAACTACTCTTCTAATTGGACAATATTTGTTAATATGCTAATTTGTTTAACTTATAAAAGTGTAGAAGTACTGTATCACATCTGTATATTGCACCTGGAGGCCTCCAGTTAAAGACCTGCTTTTATTTTATTTCCTGTATTAATACCGTCTCAAAAGTGTGTTGTTTTGTTCTTAAATTTGTAGGCATCACTACAGCCTTGTGGCACTGCAGCCACACGGCACAGGTTGACAGCCTTGTTCCGTGCAAGGAAAACCCCTATCTGCCCTCACAGCCAGATGCAGGAGAAACTGTGGAGCTTTTCTGCTTTGGCTCCCCACAACAGTGATGCCTTGCTCCATGACCACACTGCCTTTCCAGATGCCGCCCACCAAGGGCACTCACCAATTCGGAAATCGATGTACCCTTCTCCTCCACTCAGCACCAGGACGTTCTTTAGCTTGTGACCCTCAGTCTCAGTGGCTGCTGTGCTGGGGTTCTCTGAAGGGCTGTCCAACACACTCCCGTTCAGGGTCGCAAGGACATTGCCTGAGGGAGGACAGAGGTGCTGTTGGTGCCTCTGCTCAGCCCCCACACAGTTCACACACACACAAACACATCGGGCAGACCAATTCTTTCTGTAAGTCAAATCTGGCAGTCACTCCAGTTTAAACACAGATGCATGAACTATAGGAAGTGCCAGCCATGTCCTGGACCCTAGTCTGCTGCAGACCAGCTCCAGCCCCTGCTACAAAAGAGATGGAGGGACAAGCCCCTGCTGAGGGAGAGCTGTGCACATCCTTACCAGGCACAGAGACGAAGAACTTGACAGCATCACGGTGGCCATGGAAGCAGAGCTGTGCCTGAGCCATGGAGCAGTAGGGAATGAAGCTGCTGGCAGATTTGTCACTGTTGTCATCACCATACACATGGATGACCCCACCAGAGCGACTGCCCTCTCCAGAGGTTGGTGAAGTCTTGTTGGCTGGAGACAGGGAGCAGGAACACCATCAGTGATAGCTTTGAGTCCCCTTTACAGAAGGGACTCAATCAAAGAGAAAACTCATGAGCTGTGAAAGACCTTTAAAGGTGCAGGTCTCTTTAAAGGTCTTTTATGAATGATGAGACCACACCAGATTACACAGTCCCTCTCTTTTAGACTGAGGCAAACTAGACTGGTGTCACCAGGAGTGATACTGTCTAGCCTGCACTGTCCTAGGATCAACCTTGGTCTTTTGTAGCTGGCAGGATACCCAAGGTGTCCACTGTCCCCAGAGGGCACCTGGAGGAGAATTACTGCTCTGGATTAGTGACATTGCTCAATTTCCAAGTCAAGTCCTTTGCTCGTGCCCAGTCATGAGCACACACGCTCCTGAAAGCAGTCTCTGGGTCTGGTGAAGCCTCTCAGCCCACTCAGAGCCATCCCAGAAGTGGAGTGAGATCCTTCCTCATATCTTGATTTAAGCATGACACTAGATTGTCAGCAATTCCAGCAATGAACATCTTTCAGATGCTCACCATCCACAGCTTCCAAGGAGGGCTCAGGGGCCTGTATCCTTCATGACCAGGCTCCGAGAAATGTGACAGTTTCCACTCACCAAGCAACAGAGACCAGTGCTCCGAGCTCAGGGTGGGAGATGCTTTCCTTCTGCACGCACCCACATCAGTACAACAGGAACAGTATTAAACGAGGCAGCTTTCACTTTTCTGTGAGAGAGGTTGATTGCTTCATTAATTATCTGTAGTTCTGTGTTTTAACTTGGTCTGAATTTCAGTTACGTGACTTGGACAAAAGAGACTTTTCCCTATCAGGCTCAAGCCAGGATGGTGGGACAAGTACAGATACTTTGATGGAAGAATGAGAGTCAGTGTGTGTACAGTATCTGGCTTTTTACTGCAACTAATATCAGATGCTTTAAAAGGAGGAGACGTGTTGATAATGCATCTGGACAGCCACATGAATGTCTTTGAGTGAGAAAAAAGCCCCTCTAATTTCTGACCCTGGAAAGGCATGAAATCAGACCGTGCCTTAACTGGCACAAACCTCAACAATTCTTCATGCTTATCAAGTCCCCTTGGGTTCAACATCTTGTTTAATGACTTACAGCTGGCAGATGCCATAGCACCACCTGCCATTGGCCTGAAACTGATGAAAGAAGCATCCTTGGAAAACCAAGGATGACCAAGGGAGACCTTGGAAGAACACTCTACTCCTGCTTCCTGCTTCTGACTGAATGAACCTTTCCAGGCCTGATCTCAAACTGGTCTACCACAGTAAGGGAACCACTGTTGAAGAATAATTATTCTTAACACAAAAAACCAGAGGGATCAACAATGAGATGGAAAAAATTGTTTATAGCCATGGGAAAAGAGGATATTTACATGACTGTCTCTGGTTGCTTTTCTCTAATGCAACTTAAAACAAAAGAGTGATGAGGAAAAATGGGTGGAGAGAAGTTGAATGGCAGAATGGAAGGGTGGGAGGATGACTACATAGGGAGACGGGTGCAAAAGGAATGACAGCTGTGGAAGGGAGGCAGTGGACTTACCCCGGAGCCCAAGGAGTTGGCCGCGGTGGAGGACTACAGCTAGGCACAGGCAGGGAGTGGGAACACAGAGGGGCACGGGAAGTGACGGACAGGATGGGAGAGAAGAAAAAGGTGATTACTGGGAGATAATTTGGGGGCAACAAAAATAGTATAAAACCTAGAGAAACCACCACAGAAGCTCCTATGAGTTCATACTAACACCGTTCTTGCTCACTTTGCTGTTATCTTACAGGGACAGGTGTGGTATCTGATACGGGAGAGGGACCGTGTCACAAGGATCCACTGCTATATTTTCAGTGAGATTTTCTTGCTTACCACATTTTTTACAGGAACACACAAAGATAAAGCAATTGGTTTACAGCAGGGAAAAAGTTTAACTCAGAACCAAGACAACAGCCTTAAGACAGAATGGGCTTCAGAAAGGGCTCAGAAACAAGACCAAAACTGCAATGCATGAACAGGACTGTGTCGCTGCCTTCCTGGTGTCAGCCCCAGGCACATCTGGCTTCAATGCCCTCAGAGGAGACCATCCCAAGCCTGACTTCCAGGAGGATTACAAGAGGTTTGCTCCTTTTACACAAGAGGTATTTGTTTCTCAGCTTTCCTGTGAGCATTGGTGAGAAAACATACATTTGGCTGCTTTCTGTTGAAAGCAATTGCAATCAGCCTCAAATCCTACTTCTCCATGGTGATCTGGATAAGACCTTCAAAATAAGATGCTGACAGGCAGGTACAGAACAGGACTAGTAAGAGCTTCAACTAAACTTCCAGCTCCAGAGATTCACCTATTTGCTTTTACTGCTGGGTCCCCTGACCAGGCTGGATTTGGTGTAGGATCCCTGTTCCTACTTGACTGATAAAGCTGAGCCCTAATCTGAGTAAATCAAGCTTTTCTAAGCTCAGTTTCTGGAAAATACTGCTATGGAGACATTTAGATGACTATGCCAAAATGGAATTTCCAGGGAGATCTTCCTGGTGACTTCTCATCCCATGGTCTCCTTTTGGAGACTTACTACAATTCCCAAAGCTTTGTTTCTCCTGTTTCACAGCAGCTACAGAATCAGTTCACATCACTCTGCTCTATCAAGGTCCAGGGCTGCTCATACTCTGGGCTCTTCTCTCTGAACATGGCTATGATTAAAGGGTGTCAAATGTCAGGAAAGCATCAGCCTGCCTGAGCCACCTGCCATGCTGCACAAATAACACCTAAAAGCTTCTTTTTTTTAGGGGGGGGACACAGGAGTACTTTCAATAAATGTCACTTACTTTCAGTCAGGGGAATGGAGATGACAACACCGTTCCCGGTGCCCACCCAAAGGCGGTTGCCAGCGATGAGCAGGGCTGTGATCCGCACAAAGGAGAAGCCCAGCTTTCCAGTGCCTAGGAAGCATGAATGAGAGTTGGGGAGTCAGTGATGACTTTGGGCAAGGTCTGCTTTGGGCAAATTCTGCCTTGAGCTCAGTAAGCAACAGTCCCTCACCTAGCATCTTGCTGACGTAAGGCTCAATGTCGACATCCTGCAGATGTTGATGGCTGTGGGCATGGTAGAGCCTCAGTGTGGAGTCTAGGCGGATGGAAACCCACACTCCATCTCCAATCCATGCCAGCTGTCGCACCTGGCTCTCCCGACGAGGATGGGCATCAAAGGATTTCTGAAACAGGTGAACCAACGTGAGTTCACAGAAGTTTTGCCATTATCTATACTCCATATATACATATACTCCATTTTCCCCAACTGAGATCACTTGTTTGGGTTCCAAAGATCTTGGAGAAGCTGTGTTAATGCCAGCTGACCCTAGCAGTTCACTACTGTACACAAAAAATCTTTTGCTTGAGCAGCTGTATGGCAGCTTTGCAGAGTTGATAGTCTTTTCAGACCACTTCAGGAGCAAGAACATTTAGACGCCAAGAGCTTTCAATGTACTTGATAGAAAAGGAAAACACACAACTCCAGGATAAATTCCAAAGATTAAACTGCTTTGGCTCACTAATGTGAAACTTCAGATCCAGCATTTCTTCTCTCCTTGATCAGAATTATTTCAAGCATTCTAAGACTTGTACCAACACCACTGTAGTGATTTTTACCCAAAAGGCTCTAAACATTGTTTTTTCTTTAGTGGGATTCTGGGGGCTTGCTAACTCTACTGTTCCTTTGTGCCATAATGCCTACAGATGGAGAAGCCTCAGATTATACGTGAAGAGTCACTGTAAAACAAACACCTACATCTGGACAGTACATGACCTCACAGACTCCCTAGTAAAGGCAAAGAAAATTGTCAGTTTAGACTTACTGATAGAATTATGCTCTGCAAAGGGAAGAAGGAACAAAAATTCCCCTGGCAGATTAGATCATAACATGACCCAGACTGACAGTCTTGGTCTTGCAGTCAGCAATGACAACCCAAAGGTTCTGAATTTCACACACTGCAGCTGAGAACAGGTGTAAGAATAAAGTGTGCGCACGCATAGACACGTATGTGCTCTCTTACCTCAATCTGCATCGTCTTCGGCTGGATAACATGGATTTTGTTCTTGTAGCCACACCAGACTCTATCATATACCACAGCCATGCAACGGATGGAGTGGTGAGTGTGGCCAAGATCCATCAGGTGGTAATTACTGAGATCCCACTGACCATCTGAGGTGAAAAACAAGTGTGGAAAGATGCATCTCCTCCATGATATGTGAGCATACAACAGAATCCTCCACCTTTCTATATATATCTGAGTATACAGGCTTAGCTGATACTCAAATGCTCAGTTTGCTTCTGTCTGTGACCTTCCCATGATTCCTGCTTTGGGCACAGCCTTACACTTATGAAACGTGTAACAATAAAGTTTAGTTTGGTGTCTGACAGCGCTCAAATCAGGCCAATTAAAATATCCTTTATTGCAATGAAGTGAACAGGCTTCTCTAACAAGTACAAAAAAAACCAATGGGAGAAGAGGGAAGACAACTGAACAAGACTATGCAGAAACTCAAAGGGAAATGGGCCATACAGTCCTTGTGGTGAGGCTTCTTCACATCACAGACCTACAACATAATTCCCCCAAGGTGTCAAATCCAGGAGAAGGAATCAGATCTCCCTTCTCTCACTCTTATTTTTAACTAACCAGGCAGATATTGTGTCCTTCACAGACAGGAAGCCTCTATGTCACGAAGCTTTATCTTATTTCCGATGGGAATAATTTTGATGTGTCAATGATCAGGCTTGAGCTCATGACAAAGGCTGAATCAAAATTTGAATTGCACAAGTGCAGAAATCTCTATATTTCTGCTTGCTGAATGAACTGCTACTCAATGAATAACTAAGTTCTTTATATGCCAGCATAAGTCACAGTTAGCAAATTCCCATGTGCTGTCAGATGGGAACACAGCTAAGAAACTGCTCAAGCCACAGGGAAACAAAACCCACAGCAGTGAGGAGAACCAGAAATTGAATTTACTAAGTGTACCTCAAACAACTGCACAGCATATGTATTCATAAAAGTGTCACGTTTATTCCACATGTGCTACACAGCACATACACACATTTTTGTTCAGAAAAGCTCAGGAAGTGGTGTTAGAGTACACCTGAGATGGTCTAGGATAGTGATTATGCGTATAATAGCTATGTGTTTTAACTCGGTGTTTGTACTCCAGCAGCCAGCAACTTTCTCACCTTGGAAGAGCATTTAATCCACTGCTACGCTTTCAGACAAATTCTGTTTTCTCTATTACATTGATTCTTACCTTCTCCCCGATGGAATATGGCTAGTGTTCCATCTGCCAGAGCAACCAGGACCCTCCCTTTCACATGCCTGAAATAACAGAATAGTAAATACATAAAAACTCTGTAGAAGTGAGGGACTCAAAAAGTCTTCCTGCCATCCATACACACCATCTTTACATAGCCTCCAGAATTCCCAGTCAGTTTAGCATTGCAGTAACATCCTGCAAGAGGTCACATCTCTTACTTTCACTGCAGTAAGATCATCACATCTGTAAATTTTCTGTTGAGGAAATTTTTCTCCTTCACAATACTAACACCATCAGTTTCAACAAATTCCCCCTAATTTACCCCTCAGTGAAATTTTGCCTTTCTCCTCCCCACTTACTTCCTCCTGATATTGCTAGTCATGCATTCACTGAATCATGTCAGGACTGCAACTGAGCAGGAAAATGGGTTGGTATGAGGCTTTCCCATTACAAAAACCTTGGGAAACTTCTCTCAGAAAACAATGTATTTAGGAGAGCAAAGAAAAAGTTGTGGCTGCCACATCCTTGAAAGTGTTCAAGGCTGGGACTGTGGATGGGGCTTGGAGCAACATGGTCTAGTGGAAGGTATCTCTGCTAATGGCAGGGAGTTGAAACAAGAGGATCTTTAAGGTCCATTCCAACCCAAACCATTCTGTGATTCTGTAAGTCTATGACAAAGAGCTGCTAACCCCCTCTTAAAGCATTGTTTAGGCCCTAAACCTTCTGCTCCAGGTCCCTTGGAACACACACTTACACCAGGCTCAGCACAGAATCCTTCAGCTTTATTGAGTGCAGACACTTCTTCCAGTTGGATACAGCCGAGTGCACGTAAAGCCTGTGAGAGAGGACAGATTGGGGAGAGTTAGCAGCAGGGCCCAACACCTTCAGCCTGCCCAGGTTGAGTCTTCTTCTGGTAGGAAAGGTAGAGGTGAGGTAAGAAAGTGATGTTAAATCCCTGAGACTACGTTGACCTGAGCAATGAAGTGAGGAATGAAAACCTTCTCCAGAAACAAGCAGTGAACAAAAGGTATGTGGACATGAAAAATAGAGCCCAGAGCAGGGAGGTGACACAGAGATCTGGCAGCCCAAGCAGAACACACCAGCCGTTCTGAGCTCCCAGCCACATGGTGGGGGCAGCACTGGTGCAGGTCGCAGCATCCCCAGTTGACTCCTGATCTGGCAGTGTTGTGCTAGGCTCCATCTTCAGCTGCCCATTCTCCCTGAAGAGGCAAAAGAACAGCATTAGAGATTTAGCAGCAGCAGCGCACAGAATGCCCACCCAGGCCCACAGCCTGGCACTCACAGACAGGTACGGGCCCTTGAAGACACAAATTGCTTCCTTCTCTTTGGTAGTTTTCAACTGCAAATCTGCAATTTACAGTATTTCCTTCCTCCTCCTCTTACAAACAAGTACTTAAAATCTACAGACCCTAACTGAGTGTTTAGCAGGACTATTACACAAACAATATTTTCTCTGTTAATTTCCAACTTCAACAGAAACAGCTCAAAACAACATGGGCATTCAGGAACAATCTGTATCCAAGACTTCCACCCTGTTCTTCAGGCCATCACATCAGCCTTGTTTGTCTTAAGAACTTTTGAGTGGTGAATACGCTTTCTTGGTTACTTTTACAGCACATCAGAGGTATTACTAGCATAAATCAATCATCATTACAAACATATCAGTAAGCTCCTTCAGTAAGAACATGAAGTGTACATGTACTTTGGATAATCTGCCTTAACCACAGGTCTGAATTCATAGTGAGATGTCAAATATTTGCATTTTAACAGCTGACCCAGTCAGTTGCAGGCTGAGCCATGTCTGTTTTCATTTCATTTTTTTCCTTCCTTATTTCGTTCCTTTCCTTATTATCCCATCTGTAATACTGCTTGGGCACAAAACTGATAGAAGTCTGACACTTTATCAGAAGATCAGGCTGCTTCTCTTATCACAAAGCTTATGAAAACAGAACTGATCAGTAACAGAACAGGACTATTACTCTGACCCCAGCCCACCTACCCGTTCTGCCTGGGTGCCTGGGCTGGGACAGGGTCTGTGAACACGTGCTCAGTGAGGGGCCCAGCCCGGGCCTGCACTGGCTCTGCCTCACTGGCACTGCTCTCCGGTACCTCTGTAGCTTCTGTTGCCTCCTCAGTAGACTGAGACTGGTTGATCTTCCCATTGCAGACAGGAGCCACCTCACCTGGAGGACAATGAACAGTGTGAGATGTGCTGGAGAATGAGTTGGTAAGTTAACTATATAGACATCAGGCTGTCAATTCTTTAATTTAGCTTTCCTTGCCAAACTCAATCAAGTTCTGAGCCTGTGCCACGGACACAGCAGCTCATCCAGTATCTTCTGCCTGGAAGGGAAACAGACACTATTTTAAAGTGAGGCCCAATCTGTGACTAGCACAGCACAGCACTGGAAGGGCTCCAAGCCTGTCACTGCAGTATGGAGTCAGCATGGGCAGCAGTATGATTTGCATGTGAGCTTCATTAGCTTCCCAAGGCTCAGGGAACAAAGCAATCAGAACAGCAGCACCGGCAGCAAGGCAAACAGCTCACCTGCCCAAAATACTCTGCTGTATGACTCCTGCAACCAGGCTGCAGCATGTGAATCAGAGAAAAAAGGAGAAATGTACCAAAAGGGCCTTTGGTACTCCTGTATCATAGTAACAAAATTCTGGAGGCCTCTGAAGTGCTTAACCTGGGGACAGGAGGATGTGGCTGTAACACCATGAGCTCGTACAGGAGTAGCTGTAATTGAAATGTCACTAAGTTTTACATCCCAAAACTTACTCTGTCCCTTGTCCAGCACAGGTGTGTCCCCACGCGAGGAACAGTTGCTTCGTGGCACATTGCAGCGGGTTGCACAGCCCACCAGCGTGATCCCTGCCAAGACACCATCTGCTCCAGCTGACTCTTCAGGATTCACATCCCCCTCCAGGAAGATCTCGCCTGGGGGATAGTCACTCTCACTGGCCGCTGAAGGGCAAAGAACAGGTTCTCATGTAAATCAAGCAGTCACTGCTAATTTAATGTATCTGTACTCCTGAGGTACCCTAATGATGGGAGATTCTGATCCTTGGGGTTTACCACCCTGGGGAGGCACCACAGCATCCATCAGCAGCCTGACCTACAGCAGATCCCCTCATCCCTAGTATCAGTATCCAAGGCAGGTACAGAGCCCTTCCACACCAGACAAGGCTCACTCCTGCTTCCAAAAAACACCCTTTGTGTACCAAAGGAATGACTTACTGAACATTGAACAGGGAGGGATCTCCACAGAAAGGTCCTACAGGAAGGCAAGATCTGGGTTATGATTCTGGGGAACAATTACAGAACACAAGGCCCAAGGGTTAGTTCCCAAGTGAGGATGTCTGTTACTCCTCAGTGGGGCAGGTGACCCTGTGCAGACCCCAGCCTGGGCACCACTCACCAGGGATACTGGAGATGCAGAGCACATGAGCGTTGCAGACAGTGAACTGGTCCACCACTGTGCCAGGCTGGTTGGCATCAATGATCACGACTTTACTGGTTGACAGCGTGCTAGTGAGGATCCAGACACGGCTGGATGTGGCATCCATCTCATGGAGCTCCTTTGCCTTCGGGAGAGCAGACACACACAGGTACGATCAGCACTCCTCTTGGATCAACCTGAGCCTAACAGTGCTTGGCAACATTTACACATGGTGTAATTTATTTTAAATTATATATTCTATTCTATAGTAGAACTACAGAAGAAATTGTTCTATTTTATATAGTTGTCTAATCAGTTGTATTTTAATTTTTATTTTTATTAATGTATTCCATTCATGTTGCTGCACTAGTATCCAGAGCACTGGCCAAAGAGCCTGTCTGACTCCTTAGGGCAAGAGCAATTTGTCCACTAATTTTTCTGTTAAGATGTCTGACAAATGTATCACTGAATATTCATTCATCCAGAATGCCCCAAGTCTGGGATGCACCCAACTGATCAGCTTAAGCAGCTGGGAGAGTATAAGGCACAGGTGTGGAGAAAAACCCTACAAACCAGACAGGATAAAATATTTTATTATTATCTGCAAATTACAGCTTGGTTCTTTAAATAGGAAAAAAACCAAAAAATCACTTAAGAATACCAAAAACCAGAACTGAATTAAACCTCAAGAGGCCGAAACGGACTCACAGACTCTCCGTTATTTTAACAAAGCTTTGCCTGAATGTATTTATTATTTTTTAATTTACAATGATGAGGGCTATATAATCTTCCTAGCAACCTCATCAAGCATTTAATTGCCCTTATTATTAGGATTTCTTTCAAAATTCCAAACGTTTCAAAAGCAAAAGTTGGAAAACTTTATACTGGATGATTTGTCCCAAATCACACCAGAAGCTACAGAAGAGCCAGAACACCACAGCACTGCCCCACAAGTACAAGAGCATTTTACAGCATAGTACAAAGGCACTGAGAGAGGGGGTATGGCAGGGATGAAATGAGAAAAAACACTGGAAGGAAAAAAATCCATTTTATTTTCTGACCTTTTTTTTCTCAGGAGATGTATGGTTACTTTTGTTGTTCTCGCCTTCCACTTCTCTATCACAGGTGAGGGGATCATGCCCAGGATCTAGTTTCTGCCCATTCCCGGGCTCCTGTTCCAAAGGTCTCCACCCGGAGAGATTGACTCCAGCTGCACACCACAGCTAAGAAACAGAAGCAAGAATTTGAACTAAGAATTCTGCAGGCTCCGTGGTCTCTTTGAATTTAGGCACCTTTGTGGAGAACTGTCAAATGTCAAACATCTAAAACATTTACCTGGAAACACCAGATCTTGATGATTTCTACTAAAAGATATCCAATTTGATGGAGGTAAGACAGAAGATCTCTGTACCCAACAATATCACTGCTTTTTAGTCACTGCAGCAAAGCAAGCCAGGACATGGCAGATGTTTAACGTGTTCAAACTGACAGAAGGCAGGTTAAATGAGATATTAGAAAGAGATTCTTCCCTGTGAGGGTGTGAGGCTGGTGAGGCCCTTGCACACGTTGCCCAGAGAAGCCTGTGGTTGCCCTGTCTCTGGAAGTGTGGAAAAACAGTCTGCAGGTTTAGCTTCCACATAAGCAGTTTTCTGAAATCAAATCCAGCTAACCTCCTATGAATTATTTCCAAGGAGCTTTTTAAGAGAATGCTTGGAACAGGACTACAGAAACAAATACTAGATTTATCCAACACCCTAAGGGAAAGATGCTGCACAAAACATTATCTAAAGATCACACCTAGAACCTTCTAGAAACAACAGCATAAAAATTTTCTTACAATCTAACCATCAGGATGACTTCTAAAAATCATCTCTGAATGAAGCAATGACAAACTGGCTATTTCAAAACAACCAGTTACAGCAGGTAAGTCTGCCACCTGCACAGATGACCACTTACACCCAACTGCAATTCTACTCAAAACATTCTAGTATTGATAGACATGGCTTCACAAAAATCTACTCCAGATAATACTGGCCTGTTATCAATGAATTCTGGTCAACAGTAGAATTAAGGAGTGATGAAATGCATTTTTACTTTCACTTGGTCATTTTCATGCATTTTTATATCAGTTTGCATTATACCCCGAGGAGTCTTAGCAAAAGCATTAGAAATATAAAACGTTGCTGTTGTTGATGAATTGTCTCAAAAAAGCAAAAGATGTCAGAGGGTAGCAGGGGACCTAGCAACCAGAACCAGCTGAGAATTTTGTCCTAAAATACTTTTTGGTACATTCACTACAAACCGCCATTCAGAAAAAAAGGAAGTGGAAGATGGAATTTGGAACATATAATGTCAAAAGAATACACATTGTTGTAAAAATTGCTGGTTTAGTGACCCAAATCCCTTGCTTATTTCATGTCCCCTTTCTGGACTGCATGGTAAGCAGTAACAACAAACCTTCATAGTTGGGTCCTTCTCTACTAGCGGGCGACAATACACAGGCACAGGGACATTTTTCATGCGAGTGTCTTCCTGACCACCATTGGGACTCAGCTAGGGGGAGAGAAGACAAAAAAGACAGTATAAAGCTGCAAACACCAGGATACGGCAAGAGAGATGGAATCAGTGTGGCAGAACCAACCAGAGGTGGCTGTTGCTGAGGCTTCCTATCACATCTTGTGTGAAACAGAGTCCTTAAGGGGAGAGGAGCAGTGCACCCAAGAGACCATCTCACAATCATCAGTGCCCCGGTGACGGCCAACAGAGACTACACATTGCCCTGCTGATAGAGAAAGTATGCTCCCTGCAAAGAGTCAGGACACTACCATTCCCTTCCATCACAACAGTTGGACTTGATGATCTTAAAGGTCTTTTCCAAACTTAATGATTCTATGGCCTGAAACCTCCAAGCCATGCTGCCAGGCTGCTCACTTGCAGGGTGTCTCTGACCAGTTAAATGCGTCATAAGCCAACAAATGAGGCTGATCTTGTTTGATTTTTTGTTACTGATGGGAAGAAGTGGGCATAAACTGTATTTGTTTTTCATACTAAATGACTGTTAAAGTTCTCACAGTGTAAATGAAATAACTAATGTTCCAGCCCAATTACAAAAAAGGAATTTTTTTTTAAAAAGAACTGGACTCTGGTTTAGGGTACTTTTGGTTTAGGGTACTTTTCAGTTTCAGTACTTTCATGCAGAGGAATGTCCCTTCATTGACTTTGGTGGAGACATACAGAACATTAATTTGGTCTGTGCCTACAATTATCATACAAACAAAACACGCACGTGGTACCTCTAAATTAAATATTTAATGACTAAGGTCCTTAGTTAATGACTAAAGTCAGCTCCCACTCAGCCTGTCCAGAGCATGGTCCCTACCTGCTTGTACTTGGCTGGGAGACTCCAGCCACAGGCCTGCAACCGCCCATCATCGTTCCGCACGTGCTCCCGGACCTGCCGGTACTGCTCTCGCTTCTGCTCACGGCGCGCCGAGGACGTGCAGTCACTGAGGAGAGAAGCACAGCGTCACCCAGCTGATGGTTAAAGAGAGGAGCTTAGGGTGAAGGGAGTATAGCCAGTATTGGGGAGGGCACACACAGCAAACCAAATTCAGCTGTGAAAATAGATGTAGGGAATCAGAGACAGAAAAACTCTGTTGAGAAGCAGACACAGGCAGTTCTGATCTGTCACTTGAGCTATGTGGAAAGCCAAGACATTGTCATCACCTCTTATGATGTTCCAAGAGCCCTTCAGAAACAGGGAATAATCCTTCTATCTAATCCTTCTCTAACACCTATCTAGGAGATCACACCAATTTTTGCTGAGCTGTTACAATTTACTAGTCTAATGTCTCCATCAGGAAGGCATTTTCAGTTCTTTCCCTCCTCATTATAGTCAACTATGGATTTTTCTATCCATTTTTAAGCTTTCTCTGCTGACAAGGAAAATGTGCACTAACTGCTGGTTCCAACAGAACAACTCCAGCTTTGCATTGGCAAAGGTTAAACCAAAAATTGATCTGTGAGCTTTTAGACATGTTTTAATATAAACAAATGCTGTTTGTCAGCTCCAGCTCTCAAAAGGTTTTTCAAGTATCATTCTGAGGTACAAACAACATCAGCAGAAAAATTAAATCCCGTGGGCAGCCCTATTATGTAATGCACTGATGGGAAGCACTCAGACACCACAGCATGACTGTGAGATGTCACCAGAGAAAAAGATGGAATAAGGGCAGTGGGTATCTATAAAGTTTAAATTTACTCTTCTACAAGATCCAGTGTCTTTTCAACAAATCCTTTTAATTGTAGAAGCTATCCTACTTTACCACCACATTCTCCAAAGTTCTTCCATAAAAACACACGCCATGTGAAACCACACGACCTCTGCAATGGTAGAACATGTTGTGAAGTCATGTAAAGCACTGAAGAGTTTTCTCCCTTCATGTCAGGGACACAAAGAATTTAGGTAAGACTGTAGCAGCAATACCCAGAGGCTCATTTTTAGCATGGTTAAGATTAAAACTAAGTACTGGAACTTAAATTGATGCCAAGATGATTTTTGCTTTTTTCTTTTATATACCTTTTACACAGTTCTACGTATCCACAAGTATTAGCATGCATACTTGTAATTCTTTAAGCCTGATAACTTAGCATAGTCCTAGTGTTCTGTAGGGCCAGGAGACCAAACACCCCAGAAGCCGTGAGGCCAGGAGACCAAACATTCTACTCTCTTGGGAGGCCAAGGTCCCCTAGTAGAACATATTATGTAAACTAGAAATTAGCCCACCCAGGGAAAGGGATTCCGTAGGTGGGAAGAATATCACACCATCCACCCAAGCCCCCTTACTGGGTACCCTTGTTAGATATGCTAATGTGTAAGGTCTAGAAATTGTATACGCAATTTACCGTGGGGTGTGCATTGCGACATGTTCCGCCTTGGCGAAGTGATGCACTTATAGGATCCTATTAAAGATACCAAGGTAAACTCCCTAATCCTTTAACAGTGTCTGGCTTTCATTTTCTAAGACCAGGAATAAGGTATCAAAATGTGCTGAGGAGAGAACTTTCATCTTCACTTAAACTCCCTGTCAAAAGGATTGTGCAGGCATTCCATCCGTTTGTCCTGATGCTGCCATCACACTCCACCACAAAAACCCTCCTTCATTCCATCCCAGTCTGCAAATACAAGTGCAGAACTAGACTGGGGCCAAGTTGAGCTCCAGTGGTCCCTGCTGAGATGATCCATCATGGCCTGGAAAGCCATGGCTACTGTATGTCTGGGAGGACAAGGTTTGCTGAACCCATCCATATAGTAACTGATGAGTGAAAGCTCAGGGAGATAAACCACAGAGAACAGAGACATACTAACATCACACAGACTGTTAAGTGGAAAACAGCTTATTTCAAGCACTGCTGCTCTTTGGGAGAGCTGCAGAGGGGCCTGGCTTGGCACATAGCCCCGCAACTCACTCGTCAGGGAAGAACTCGAGGGTGCGGCTGCCGGAGGAGATCTGGCACATGGTGTGGCTGCGTCGCTGGCTGAACCCCGCCGTGGTGGGAGACTTGTAGTGGATATTCACAGAGGGGTAAGTCCTCTTTGCTGGGGGAGGACTGGAGGAAGAGCTGAACAGACGGCTGAAGCTAGGGACAGAAAAAGGCCAACAAGTAAGAGAAAAGGTGCCTGGGGAGACAGGCACCATTGATACACAAAAGGGGAAGCAAGAGGTTGTGATCAGAGGCTGTAAGCCCATCACAAAAACTGCTCTACTTCAAACCCAGAGCTACATCCTTGGTTTGATTGGCATAAGGTGTTTTTAGCTCCAGAAATAGGTATCTTCTGAAAACAGTCCTTTACTACAACTGACTCTGAGTGTATGAAAGTTTCCATTCCAGGATACTCATGAACTTTTTCAGCTTGTAAAACAAAATCAGTGTGCATGGTCAGATCTGATTTTAATTTCACTAAGTTCAAAGGAAGCCCATGAAGGCAAAAAGTGTTAAGCCAACAACACTTCCATCTGACATTAATGTCAGAGTCTACTAAGTTGCTGTCTGAAGTAGAAACAGCAACATTCCCCCTTTTCTTAATCTTATACAAACCACCAAAGAACTTACAACTGCCAAATGGTGGATTTCTTCTTCTCCTGGACAGATGGGTGCTCACGGGAAGCTCTATGGACAAATACAGCAGAACCAAGTTAATTTCTGCATCTCTGCCAAGCATCAGGTCATTTCCATCAAGGAAGCCATGTCGAAAGTCAGAATTCATTCTAACGTGTTTCAAAAGACACCAGGGAAAGGGACATGCACTGGTCTTCAATGCAAGCACACCCAACCACTTTAAGTATCAATGCTGACGTGAAAGGCAAGTGAGTGTGTTTAACAAGAAGTTTTATCATCTACTCTCTGTAACACTGTCTGCCACAGACAGTGTGGGAACTACAGATCCCAGCATTAGAGTCACTTCAAGCCATAGCCTTTAGAACTCATCAATCAGAAGCAATACTCCCCCCCTAGAGCTTCTCCCAGTTTAATAAGCACACAAGAAACAAGCAAGACAAACAACTGTCCAGTGTCTCCAAATAATGGTGGCAACATGAGATTTGCAGCCCAGGTTCAGGAACAAGAGATAAAGAATTGGTATTAGCAGAGAAGCATCTACAGTCTGGAAAACTCCCAGTACTTCTCAACCCTATGTTGGTAGGGGTTGCATTGACCACAAGGTAAAACATGAATAGGTTCTGTCCTAAACAGGAATGTTACCCAACACCCAGCCTCACCTGATCATCTCTGTCCACCTGACAGCCTCCTGGAGCTCCATCAGCCTCTCCTTGTACTGGTTGCGCTCCATCAGAACCCGGGCCATCTCCACACGGGTGAAGCGCCGGCGCTGGGCAATGGGAATGTTGTCCTGCAGAGGGGAGGAGCACTGCTTCAGCCAACAAAAGATGGAATGGGATTGAGGTTAGTACCGGGCAAGTCAGGGGACAGACACATATTTGTTAGTTCCTCTCCTGACCTGCTTGATTTCACCCCCATTTCCCCATATAAGGAGCTAATTCAGACAGTGAGCTCCAAACTACAGCCATGGACCTCTGGGTGTTCGGCAAACCCATGGAAATCAGAATGAGAATCACCACCAACTTGATCACACAGCCCTCTCACACATACACCCCAGCGCAGGACTACTGCCAGCAAGGTGCTTTGATAGTCTGCAAGGAATGGTAAGAATTGACAGTGGTCCGTTGGTCCAGAAATTTGGAAACTAAAGTTTTAATTCAGTAGCAAAGCCAGTCACAAGCAGCAGGGAGCACCACATAATGCCATCTGCCCCCTCAGGAGGACTGGAAGGAGGTATTCTGTTAGTACAGATGGATAAAGACAGGATACAGGAAACTAAGGTAATGTCTTTTCCTCTTTGGTGACACAACTTGACCTTCCAATGAGGGCACAGGCAGCTTTGGGCTGCAAACAACGAGTGAAAGTCTGTTTGTCTCTTTTGAAGAGTGGAAAATGAGAACAACATGACTAAGTTGCGGAAAATATCTGCCCAAAATGATGACTGCAAGGATTTTGGGAACTCATTACTAGGAGATGGCATGGGGCTGTGCTGGACTGTGGCAATTCCCAAGCTCAGCCTGGCTGGTAAGTGCTGCTGAGAGCTGGAATAGCACAAATTAACCAAGTCCCTCTCTAGCCTCCCTGGACTTTGAATCAAATCTGTATGACTAGTCAAAACAAAAACTGTATAAACAAAAAGGAATTTATCAATTGTTTTTTAAATTAAAAAAAGAACCCGACCTCCTGTCAGTTCAGCTGAAAACAAATCCAACTCTCTTCAGCAGCTCATGAGCACAACTTGAAAATGTTCCCATCTACCTAGATTCTCAACAGACCAAGTTCACTCCAATTAAGTCAAGAGATTTAGGCTAAAACTGAACCTGCTCTAATACCTTCTGTAAGAAAGAAAACGGTAACACTGCTAAGCAATGTATTGAATTCCCTGTCCTAGCAGGGACATTTACAAGTAAAAATCTTGTTACTGCTTGATTTGCCTTTTTTTTTTCAGCTACAGTTGGTATTTGTCGAAAAGCCTCTATCCCAGCCAAAACAGTTTCAAGAGCTGTCCTAGAAGAACAGCCCACGAGCCTTATCTGCCTGTACCCTGTAACAGGCAGTACTGGCTTACGGAAAAGAATTAACAAGAAAAATGCAGCACTAAGACATAGTGGTAGTCACTGTTGCAAAGCTGGCTGTGTAAGCTGGATTTCACTGCATGATGTCCTCACCGCTACATCTTCACTGCCAATGTGGGGACAGGCTCTCCTGGAGAAGCCTGACAGTCATAACACCCTGAGAGAATCCTCACTGCACACTAGACTTCATTTCTAAATTAGGATGGTATTGAGCAGGGCAGTGCTCTAGCACCCAGCTGCAGAAACTACATCCTGCGTAGTGGTACTGCCACTGGGTCGGCTGCTCCTCTGTGCCAGATTCTGGTTTGAAAGTTGTATGAAGGGATTTCATGCTCATCAGCCACAACCCATTTACCACCCTTGACCACATTGCTAACAAAGGCACATCAATCTGCATCTCAGGACTCGTATACATGAAGCAATATAGGTAAGTAAATGAACCCCCTTTCCCCGCAGGCATTTTAGTAATGTCATATACCAATTCTGTACAGAGATAGCTGCTTACATCCTCCACCTCCTCTTTGGGCTCTCGTCGGGCAACAATCGCTTCAGATTTCACTCTACGAAACAGGAAGAAAGGGATCAAAACAGCAAGTGACACCATGGCTGGCTCTGGGAAGAGAACCAGCCATGGGAAGTCTGGCTGCATCCATCCCAAGGGAGCGATCTCAAACCGTGTGTACAAACTCCAAGATGCTTCTCTGGCATTCCCCCTCCCTCTTGCAGCACATTACTCTGAACAGCTTCACTGACCTCACCCCATTTTTTTCAAACATTTGTTGTGAGCACTAAAATACTGACCACTGGAAGAATCCAGCCAGTTTCTATTTCTGAACCATAATCTACATTCAAATATTTTATATTCAAATATTTGATGAGAACTGAGCCATTTTCAACAGGGAAAATGCTGGCTTAAATACTTCTGCTGGGCTGCTTCTGGTTTCAGTAAGATTCTGATTCTTTGTGAGTCAATACAGTGAAAAGAGCTCCTAATATGAAGAACAGTTTGACAAAATGGTAAAGAACACCAAACCCTGATAAAAAACACTGGAAGTATTAAAGTGAGTGCTTTCAATTTATTTGAACTCCTACTTTATGAGGCATTACAAAAGGCACTTAAAAAAATCTTCCTGCTTGCAAGACTACTTTCATTTCAGACAATCTGAATAATGAAGAGACCAGTCTGTGTTATTCTCGGTGATTCTGAGCTCAGGCTACAGAACCTTCTAGATTCCAGCTGGAGAACAAACCCTGTCCTCTGCCCTGAGCACCTGCAGTCATGCACAGCCAGCCACAATGGAACTGTTCTGCTCCGATCTCCAGGAGGCAGCTTTGTGTGTATGGATGTGAAACCATCCCAGGCTTTGCTGGGAAGTCGGGCTTTAGTTTCTCTAGCTTGAAAGGAAGATAAAAAGTAGCATCTTCCTGTATTGGACTTTAGAGTATCTTCTGCCTCTTCTCACTCTTAACATGAGCAATGAAATAATTACCGACATAAGCATTTAAATATTGCTTGTACAACTCTGTACGAGCTCTTCCAGTAAATGAATAGGCATTCACTTCTCTCAGAGCTATCCTGGCTGCTAGTAGGATCAAGCTCTTGGCAGTTTCCTTCAAAACTATTGGTTTTGAAAATCCCTTTCTTTGGGTGGTTTTGGTTGTAATTTGATTGGCTTTTAATTGCAAATTTAAACCCTTAATGTTTCACTCCAGGGAGCCTGGGTTTGGAGTTGCTGCTTCAGAATCCTAATCCCGCCTTGTTGTGCTCTCTAAGGTACCTTTGAATGCCAATACTAATCCCATGAGTGAAACCGAGTAAAACAAACAGAGGAGGTGGGTTTACCACTCTTCACTCCCAGCTCCTTGGGGCAGGGGAGTAATCACTCACCTCTTTAGCTCCTCCTCCAGCTCCTTGACTCTGGTTTCTATTTTGGCTTTGGCCTGCTTTGTTGCTTCCAGTTCTCCCTTCAGCACTTCCTGCTCCCCAGACAGCTGGTCCACCTTGGCAATCAAATCATTCTTCACAACGTTCAAAGCATTTCTTAAAGGTGTGAAAGGGATAATAAGCAAAAATGCCCCAAACCAGCAGCCGTCCATAAAAGAGACCTTTAACTAAAGCCACAGACACTACAAGGAGAGTTGAAACAAGTGCATTTAACAA
Organism: Melanocharis versteri; assembly: GCA_013397845.1. Classification (NCBI taxonomy): domain Eukaryota; kingdom Metazoa; phylum Chordata; class Aves; order Passeriformes; family Melanocharitidae; genus Melanocharis; species Melanocharis versteri. Next base: position 533,586 of record VZTG01003618.1, on the reverse strand, counting down.
TTCAGTCCAGCTATGACTCATAAACTTTAAAATTAAACTTTGGGAAGATGGAGCTGCAGAGGAACAAAGAAATCACCATAATTGTTCAGGATGAGGTTTGTCCATTCCTGTATCCTCACTAACAAAACAACCTCTCCTTCGGAAGATGGCAGAACATTGGAGAAGGCAGGTGTAGAGCAACCTACCCATTTTTGACAGAATGAAAGTCTGAAACTCACCTTTCAGAACTGCTGTCATCTGCAATTGAGGATAATTGCAGATGATGGCAATAGAAATACGTATTTCCAATCAGCTCCAAAACATCTTAAATTTATAAAATCAGTAGCTTCCCATTACAGTAGGTTCTCCAGCCCTCCTCTGGGAGTACTCTGCCTTCCTCTTCCCAGCTCCTCAACTTTAATAGCTGGTTTGCCAGCTTTTCTCAAAACCGAACTCCATTACATTGTCTGGTTCTCCTCCATCAACTACAAAATATTTAAGAACTCAACCGTGACAATTCTTTTTTCCTAATAACAAACCTTGCAAATAAAACTTTATTATGAGCAACATCCTCACAGAGGCTCAGACCAACACATGGATTCCCACTGAAGTTAATTTAAAGCTTGCAATTGATCTCAGATGGCATCAGGCCCTACCAGCACACACCCAGAGGCTTTACCCAAGTGCCTGCAGAAAGCAAACAGTTAGGAAACGGCTCAGGAGAGCAATTCTTCTTGTACAAGTGAAGGAGCAAGTATTCAGGGCAACCAATTAGATAAAAAAGTGAGGCAGGGGTTCTGGTCAAGACCTACTCCAAGGTGACATCTCATTTATAACCAGGCAGGTAGGTCAGAGCATGCGACAGTTCCTTACTTGGTCTCCAGCAGCTGAGAGTTCTCCAACAGAAGATTGCCCACTTCTTTGCCCATTCCTGAAAAGAAAGGCCAGGCAGTTTTCACCTGCTCTCCTAGAAACACGCAGCTTTTGTGGCACTGCCTAACTTATGCTTGAGAAAAAGACATCACTTTTGTTAGGCTTCCCTAGATTCCTGTGTCCTGTGTGGAGAGTGGAGTGTCTCTATGAATGACCAAACAGCACCAGCAAAGACACACATGTGTCCTGTAGAGAATCCAAATTCAGACCTAGTTGCTCACCCCAACCTTCACAGACCTCTTTGAGAGGGACAGAGGGGAGAGCTTCACTAATACCGATCAGGGAAGTCAAGGCAGTAACACCTGGTTCAGCCATGAGCTACTGCAAACATTTTTTATCATTCCTCACACAGAAAGACGGTAACGTTTATGGGTTTTTCACAGAGGATAAGCAGAACACTGTCCAAGTTGCTGTCCTGATCTGCATACCAGTGATTTTCTTCCTTTCTTAGTATAAGCCAAATTTTCTGTTTGCATTATTTGGGATCATGGTTGTGACAAGTTTCATGCACATGAGAGGCTTCCTCATTATCAACCTTCTGCTAGAGCAATTTTAATAGGACTGCAGATTGTCCTTTGCTCTATCTAGCTTTAAAAGCTTTCTCACAGATGTTTAAAATGTGAAATCTCGGTTCCACCACTTCAAACCCACACTCAACACCTACAGCAGACACTCTGCGCTTGCACTTGGGCATCCACATACAGCTGCAATCTGCAGACTGGTTTACAAAAACATTGACACATCTGGGGCAAAGAGTGAAGGTCAAATTCAGAATTTCATAAAACTGATGAAATTTAGGGACCAAAAGCACATCTGGATTTTCTCCCGCTGCCAGGGACTTGCTGAGTCCCAGGGTCAGCCTCTGTCTTATAGTGAGGAAGAGAGGCCACCTGAGAGCTGAAGGCAGAGAGGCCTCTCCCTGTTGGAGGACAGTGCTGAGGGGTGCAGCTCATTATCTCACCACAGGTCCCAGAGCATGAAGAAGTCTCCCAACAATCACTATTTGTCCTGCCCTCTGAACTCTCTCTTCCTTCATGGCAAAGACATCAACAGTTTTCATGATACGTCATTTGCTGATTAATTAGTATTTGGAGGAAAATAAAAACAACACAAACTTGAATTAAATGGAATTTAGAGGAAGATGGCAGCGCATGAGAAGTGAGAACACACCACAACACTCCAACACACAGATCCTCTTCCCACAGTTAAATGGGATGAATTTACGATGACAAAAGCAAATTCTCAGCAAGAATGAGTAAGAAGCAGCATTTTCAAAGAACTTTTGAAAAATTAGTGACAGAAAATTAATCACTTTGATGTTTCAGGCAATGTGTGTCAGAGAATATTCCAACAGCACGAAAGTGGGAAACACTAATTGCAGTGCAAACTATAGTGTATTTTGGGTTGGTAAGGTGAAGGATCTATAGCCCCTTTTTTTTGCGACATGCCGCATGTAGGTCAGAACACCCAGGAGTCTTCTGTTTATTAAATTCTTTTCTTGCTCATTTTTAGTGATTCTACAAATAATCAAATAAATATTTAGCCTGTAAGGCATTAAATTGGTACAAGGGCATTAAAGGTGCTGAAGAACATCCAGGGAAAAACTCATCTCCATCTTTTTTGGATTAAATATTTTTCCTTCATATTCTTGAGTCATACATCCCTCTCTGCAGCTGTTTTTGGGAGAGAAAGGAATTCTGGGGAAGAGGGTGAGCTATCATGCCAGAACTAAAGGCCACACAGCATTCCATCAGTATCCTTCACCACAGCTTCTACTTTACTTGTGTGTGATGCAGTGACAGCCCAATGCCTTCACCTCCCAGAGGTCGGAAAGGCTCCTCTGGCAATAAAGAGGGTGAAGCCTCCCAGAGCCATGGAACAGTACTATGAGATCAGCTTGCACAGGCTGCAGTGGGACAGCTCAGCTCATGGGAAGAAAACTTTCAGTGTGGAGAGACTATAAGGAGACCTCTTCAACCCTCTGGGGCGTGGAGCAAAGGGAGGAGAGGTCTGGGCAGAGCCCTGTCCAGCAGAGCAATCCTACACCATCTTCCTCCCACAGCCAGGCAAACAGTGTGAAACATCAAAGCAGATAATCAACTACAATGAAACAGAGAATCCCCAAACCATCTACAGAGCAGCTGCATCCTGCTTCTTGGAGAGGTGCTGCCACCACAACAAAAAACCAAACCAAGGTGATGCAAGACATACGGATGAATGATGAGTGAATGAAAGGAACGCAGAAAAAAATGCACATTAAAAAGAAAAGAAAAGAAAAGAAAAGAAAAAAAAAGTAAAAAGGCCTTCGCCTTACCAAAGAAATCATCCCGTACTATGAGAGCCATCCCATACGAGAAAGGGAACAGAAAGAGATGGGGACAAAGGGGAAGAAAGGAAGAGAAAAACAGCAGCCATTAAGTACCAGTCTGTAAACAGCAAACAGAGCAGCTCATCAGCACATGTAGTGTGTGGTGCCAGCACATGTGATGCTTGGTAGAAAGTTGTCTTCTTCTGCTGCAGCCTGACCTAACAGGGACTTTACCTTAGAGTGTCACAGAATGGTTTGGGTTGAAAGAGACCTTTAAAACTCATCCAGTTCCAGTCCCCTGCCATGGGCAAGAACACCTCCCACTAGACCACGTTTCTCTAAGCCCCATCCAACCTGGCCTTGAACACTCCCAGGGATGAAGCAGCCACAGCTTTTCTGGGCAACCTGTGCCAGGGCCTCACCACATTAATGGCAAAAAAAAAAATTTCTTATATCTAATCTAAATCTCCCCTGTTTTTGTCTAAAACCATCACCCCTAGTCCAAACACACCAGATGTCAGGATAAGCTTAAGATGACCTCATCTGCTTCTTTCATCTTCATCATTTTCCCTGCATGATACATCCTTGAGTTTCCCATCACCACAACAAAGGCAGGTCAATAGACATTATGATCAGGGTGAGGGAAGGACAGCAGCAGGGGGAAAAAAACAAAAGTGGGGATGAGTATCAAAGCTTTCAGCCCAAATCCACCTCCACACTGCAACAAACTCCAACCCAACTTCAGTGGGAGGTTTTCTGAGGAATGTTCACAAAAAGTGTGGCTTACAGTAAAACCAGTTTGAATGAAAAGAAGGGATGATGCCATCCCTTTCTTGGTATCATCACAGAGCCCACACTGAGCAGTGCTGGGCACAGGGACGTGGCAGAGCTTGTTGGCGCATGACACTATCGCAGCTGCCAGGTCACCACCTTTACTACAGGGCAAACTTTACCCACTTTGCACTGTAATCAAGAGAGATCCCCTTGACTTCAACTGAAATTGCATCAGGGCCCAAGTGTATTTTACAAGCAGGTGCAAACCTGATGGCAGAGCATGGCCCTATGGCAGCAGGCAGCCTCCCCCAACAAAGCACAGAGCCATCACCCAACTCCTGACAGAAAGGCAAAGCTTCCACCAAAGACAGAGGCTTTGCCACTCTAACCCGTCACAAAAGTGTCTTTAATGTCACTATCACATTACCCGAAGGGGGTTGATTCGCATCAGGTAACTCCCCACAGCCACTGGCACATGGAGGGACTCCTCACAGCACAAGCCTCACTCAGTCTGTGCCTGCCCGACCTCTGCTACAAGTACCCTTCCTGGGAGAAAAAAAGCCCTTTGAGCCCCAAGACCTCGAGTGACAGGCCAGTGCAACACTGTGGAGCAAACCTGCCCACAGCCACGCAAGAGAAAGCGGGTTGAAAGGTAGCAGGAACATGAGCAGAGCAGGGACCTCCTGCTCCAGGGACCCACCAGTGTAAGGCAACCAAGCAAGGCGAGGTGGTAGAAGTCTGCAAAGCCAACCGTGTTTGGACAAGAGCAGGGGAGTATCACACATGTATACCACATCATCTGACCTCAACCAGAAAAAAAGAAACAAGGAGAACTGAGCAGAAGATACACACCTGAGAACTCCCCTATGCGCCATGTCCAGCGAAGCACAGAGAGACAAGGGAAAAAGGAAGTGAAAAAGGATCAATCAGTGACTGAAACCAACAAAATTAAAATTTTGTTAAAAAAAAATTAACAATGATTCAGCCATTTCAATGTCAAAAGGCATGAAATAGTACAGACAGGACCTGCCATAGCTGCTGATGGCATGACTCTACATACAGGACAGAAAAAAAAAACCAAGGACAGGTAACCCGTGGTATAACTGCAACCACACACCTCAGTTACCCCCAGATTTCCAGATGTGGATCTGAGGCAATCAGATCTTCCTGGACTGGCTAAACCTTTATTTTGTCTTTATTCAGCCATATACCACCACATGCAGAACAGCTCATTCCTACTACCTCTCACTTCCCCTCCCCTTGTGATTTTAACAGCTGGATCCTCTGACAATAACTGTGCTCTCCAGTAACACTTCAGCTTACAAAAGACAACTGGTTGCATTTAAAACCTTTTTTTGTACAGTGTAGCACTGGGACTTAGTTTGATAATCCCATTTCAACTTCTGTACACAACACTGTATATAAACTTACCGCTAATAAGGCTGCGTTGCTGTCTTCACCACAGACCCCCTGTTCTTTAATTTCCAAAGCAAATATAGTTGGTTATCCTAAACCTGAATCACAGAATGGTTTGGGTTGGAATGATCATCCAGTTCCACCCCTTGCCATAGACACGGACACCTTCCACTATCCCAGGTCGCCCCAAGCCCCATCCAACCTGGCCTTGGACACTCCCAGGGATGGGGCAGCCACAGCTCCTCTGAGCAATCTGTTCACCACCCTCACCAACCTCAGTAAAAGGACCTGAGCACAACCAAACTGCTGTGATCGTTTGTGTCTGGAAACACGGGATAGGGAAGAGCAGGAAAGGGGATCTGGTAGAAGAGAGAGTTGAGAAAAGGGGAGATGGAAGAACAGGAGCCTACCCAGGATCACTTGTGATTAACAAGTGAATATGCAGGAAACCACCTAACTAGTGCTCCTAAGCCTGTAGGAGAAATAAGGGAATTTGGTCCTCGATTCCCATTAGTAAATAATTGCTCTCACTCCACATTTTTCTCCAGAATACTTCCTATACAAACCCATGTATGTAAAGCAGTATTAGAGGCGGAAGAAAACCCACATGTTTTCTGAGTTTTATTCAAAATAATAAAACATGAAGAGTGCCAATTTTGTACCAGGAATAAATGGGATTTCCCATTCCAGAATCAGACTTGCCCGCCAGCCACTGCTTAAGGGTATTTTATATAAGTCCTGTTTTTAAGGTCCTCTTTAATGAGATTTCTCTTCCTTTAAGAAACTGAGACCACAAAAAAGAGAATATTCTTTACAGATTGACTGCCAAGTTTTGAGAGACTGGAGGAAGTAATAAGTCTTCACTTAAGTGAGCTTAGAGTTATTCATTAATTTGATTTACAGAAAGAAGCGAGCTCCAAATATGACCTAGAGAGAACTCTTTCAGCTTGTGGATCTTGTTTTTTACATCACGTTCATAAAGCACCATTTCCTCTGTGTCTCTTCAGACTCTAAGGTACAGCATAAAGAGACAACATTCTACAAAAAAGGCAAAATTTTGGATTATGTTGACAGATTTTTGTTAGCCCTAAGATCTAGCCCTTTGCCTCTATCCTTACAAAAGTTTCTTTTGTGCTTTCTATTGTGCAAAGCCAAAAAAAGTACCAGTCTCATTTCTTGTTGAGAGACACGACCCCTGAGATCTCTCTGTGCTTCCTCCCTTTGTACAACCCACAATGTGTGTGTTTATTTTAAAACACTCTTATGTGCCAGAGTCAGTAGCCAGAACTCAGCAAAAGGATTAATTAGATCAATGTTTATCACAAAAAAAGGCACAGAACTACCTGATTTCATCAGTCCACCTCCCAGGTTTGAAAAGGAACCAACCTTTCTATTTTGCTGGCCCGCCATGGGATCACCTGAAAGGGTTCTGCTGCTCTGCTCAGGCCAGAAAATGGTCCCAGCACAGAAATATCCTCCTCATAAGCCATGCAGCAGTCTTCAAACTACACTGTGATCTTCAGGGCCCACACTTCCTTGGGCACTGTTCAACAAAGTCTCTGTACATTTTTATTGCAAGTGGTAACTCCCAAAAACAGACATCTCACCACACTGAAGTCTTCGGGCAGCCTTACAGCAGGAAAAGGTGAAGCACCTTTGACTTCATCCAAGACTCCAGTGAACAACCATGCAAGATTTGGGCAACAAAAACCTTTGGCCCTTTGAAAACAACACTCTGCATTTCTTGCTGATCACTGGGTCAGGCTACAGGGTAATCCCAAGGGGATGTGGATTTCCAGAAGGCAAGCTTCCAAAGTGGGAAGCACATTGTCTAAAGCCGTTCATACACTGAGCAAGAAATTTTCCAGAATAGTAACTGTTACAAGCCAGTAATACCTGATACCCCAGCCATTTTGGGGGGAGAAAGAAAGCAACAGTTGGCACAGTGATCAGCAGACAGAGCCGCAGAATCAACCCAACACTCCTTGATAAGGAAGCACCCGAGGACCAAGATAAAATAGACAGTCAATGGCAAGATTATCCATGGTGCTTCGATTCTGCTAGGAAGAGAGCTCCTGATAATGTATGGAGCTGGCTAACCAAAATTCATTCCATAGCTTTAACCATCACATGTAGTTCCTACTGTCAAGCTTCCCTTTAAGCAGGAGCCCCAGCCCTTCTACAAATGGCTACCAGCATCCAGGGGATTCTCAAACCCGGAAATCTTGCTTTTCCTTCAAAATTCTTATTTTTGTAAATATTTGCACAGATCGGCTCCCATTGCAGGCAGAGAAAGCCTGTGTGTTCATCCTGAGTCTTCTGTAGATTATTTTTCTTCTGGCAATCTTGAGTTGAAGGTGAAACAATAAATGATTTTATGCTTTAGGCAATGGCATGAGCGCTCTCTTGCATGCTGCAGGGCTAGCATGATTAAAAAAAACCCAACCCAAACCTACCCATATCAAAAAGCTATTGCGAGCATTCTCATGATGGTCTGGTTCATGTTCTTAATTCCAGTCATACTATTGGCTATAATAGTACAATTTCAGAGATATTTGTCTTTTCATCAAACAAGAAGTATTGTATTAACTCCTTTCCAGTTTTCAGTCCACATCTTTGAGGTTAAGTTTTCGGTTAATAGGGCAAAATCTATCCCCTCTGCAGGAACACAAGCTTTTTAAGGGTCCTGATACAAGACAGACACACCAAAGCTGATACAAGTACCTTCCTAATTTGGGCAAAGGTGAGCTGCTGCAAGTCTGTGTGACACGCTTCAGCCCATTCTGTTCTGGACACATATACAGAACCAAACTTACAAGATTATCTGCAAGCAGATCTGTATCAGTAATTATCCAAAAGGAAATGTTTGCTTTTGGATCAGATCTCTTGCCACTAAGTACACAACAACTAATGTGTTGTTTCTGGAGTCCTCGTGTGTCCTAAGGTTCCTTAAAGCAAACAGTAACATGGAAAATGAGCTACACTCTTATAAACTCTATCAGCTGCCCGTGTCACTTGAGTATTCAAAGACCACTTGTACTGTCCTGATGCAGGAAAACAGCAGGAATTAAGAACATGCTTAAATTCTGTCAAAAAACAAGACCTAGATACTCAAGAATCCAATACAAAAAAGTATGGAGAGGGCTCAGAATGCTCCCTGGGGCAAAGCTGCTTCTCTGACTGCTGCAGAGTCCCAGACAGGAACACAGAACACAGCCTGGCTACAGGTATTACAAACACCTTCAAAATCAGCCTAAAAAGTGAATTACTACATCTCTTAGGCTGACTGTAAAACAGTAAATACTGCGTTACAGGCCATAATATTTCCACATCATTTAAACATCAAAAACTTCACCAAATAGGTTACTTTCTCACAAATTTCAAACAAATTTTTTACTCTGAGTATGAAATTACTGGGGAAGGAATTTTGGGCCAGAAGCAGCAAATTTTGTCTTCAAACTATTTGTGTGGGAGAATTTTGTAGAAAAATAACTTATGCACTAAAGACAACCCAAATAAAAGTTACCTAACAGCTGAAATTATTTTCTAAATAATCATTACTGTACTGCAGGTACATGTTTCTATCACACGTATCTCAATTTCCATGCATTCTTAAAAAAGTTAAACATCCAAGTTCTGAAAGAAAAAGAGAATTTCTATGTTTCTAGAAGCTTAATACAGTGTCACTGTACCAGAGAAAACAGAATGGTTCTAACAAAGTTTTACCTAGCAGATCTGCTCCTTCATCAACATCTCCAATGACCTCAGATCCCGCTGTGGAAAGTTCATGGTACAGGGAGTCTGTGTTGATGCCAAATGCTTTGTTCACAATCCCCTGTGTTGGGCTGTTGTAGGAAGCAAAAAACCAGAAAGAATCTTGTTACTTGGCAACATTTAAGCTCAAAAGTTTCTCTTCGAAATACTGAGCATCCCAGACTGCTGCAATCAAAACCCTGAGAGCACATTCCGTCTGTTCACCATTGGCTGAATCAGGGAACACACTGAGTAAAGAAAATAGCATGTGTTATTCCCCATATCATAGAATCACAGAATGGTTTGGGTTGGAAGGGACCCTAAGGACCACCTTGTTTCAACCCCCTGCCATGGGCAGGGACATTTTCCACTATCTCAGGTGGCTCCAAGCCCCGTCCAACCCGGCCTTGAACACTTCCAGAGATGGGGCGGCCACAGCTGCTCTGGGCAACCTGTGCCAGGGCCTCCCCACCCTCACAGGGAACAATTCCTTCACAATATCCCATCTATCCCTGCCCTCTGGCAGTGGGAAGCCATTCCCCCTTGTCCTGTCCCTCCACGTCCTTGTCCAAAGTCCAGCTCTCCTGGAGCCCCTTTGGGACTGGAAGGGGCTCTGAGGTCTCTCTGGAGCCTTCTCTTCTCCAGGTGAGCACCCCCAGCTCTCCCAGCCTGGCTCCAGAGCAGAGGGGCTCCAGTTCTTGGAGCATGTCCACGGCCTCCTCTGGACTTGCTCCAACAGCTTTATGTCCTTCTTGTGCTGAGGACACATCTATCATGCACAACCTCAAAGCTCACCCAGATGATTCACTTTGAAGTCACACAAGTTAAGGACTATTCAATATTTCACAGAAAAATTTCAACTCGCAGAAGCACTCAGCTTTGACTTGTCAGATTCTGGAAGGATTCCCATGCTCCTATCAATCTAGATAGAAACCTCAGACAGCAGTAAGACCAGGTAAGAAATTCAATGCTGAAAACAGCAACGGCCTTTTTTACTTGGCCAACCAGTAAGCGCAATCAGCCTGAAGGGTCTGTTTTCCCTTTGGGTAAGCCTATGTATAGAAATGCTTTTTCACATGTCCCCAAATGTATTTCATTAAAGGTAAATCAAAGTTAATAGTTTATAGTCTTATCAGATGAGGGCACATTTCCACCTCTCAGTGTCTTTGATACCATCAAGAATCTTCTTGCATTTCTTGACAGCCTCGGCTCAAAGCAGCAAACAGCTGTTACAAGATGTGCAGGCGAGGCAACCTCTGGGATTGTGGCTGTCTACTCTAAAAAATTTTCTTAATGTGGGTTATGAACACTTTGCAGTGCCCTGCCTTGTATGACTGACATCAACCAGCATGAACAGCAGCTGTGCAATTTCTCCAGCAATCTATCAGAAAGGTCAGCACCAGTTGAGATGATCTCAAGTTGTATGGCTTCATTATCACATAAATAATCTTAGTGATTACAAATGGAGTGTAGTAGCTGCCTCTGATATTGCAGTTACAGCACACTGCAAAGAAGAGGAAAAAAAAGTGGGTTTTTCACTTACAGAAAAATTCCAGCTACCCGGACATCTGAGAACACTGAGGAGGTACAAATGGTGCTGTCATGGCACTGCAGTTAATCAGTTCACACAGTCTGATGATCAGCACAAATGACAAGAGAAACCAGCACTCAGTCTGACCTGGAGACCTAATTCAGACTGAACTTTCCTCTTCAGCATTCAGCTTTCAGAGTTGTATGTCTCATGAAAGCACTCTGCTCTCAGAGCAGCACACACACTGTCAGCAGCCCAAGTCAGGCTGTGTCTCCTGTAGCTCTCGATCTCACCATCTGGAGCAGAGATTCCTGCCTGAAGAGCTCTGGTACATCAATCCTCTCTGTTTCCTTCCTTCCCTTGGATTTGACCCATTTTTTATCTGATCTCATCAGTCACTTTGTCTTCCCCACACAGAGCAGTTTCAACTCCCTAGATTGCTCTTGATCTTAAAAATAGTCCAGGCATCCTATGTGTCCCAAGGGGAGCTTAACTGTGTGTGCCTTCCCAGCTGAGAAATGCAGGTGTTATTGCTGCTCATACCCTTCTCAGTGGGGATGCTCAACAGGGTGGGCAAATCCAGTCCAGATTGGGACCATGAGATAATCCTGCCTTCACTCTACCAGGGTACTATATTTTCTGCATACCTGTAAGATTTTGGGGGTTTTTTTTTGCTGATATAGTGCCAAATTGCCCACTGGACAAGGGTAAAAGGTAAACTTTAGTAAAAACAAATCAAGGTACCTAGGTTATTAAGTCTATGCCTCACAGAAATGTGATCCCAAAATTAAGAGCCTTAAGGAAGCATTTAGAACAAAATGGGTGATGGGTAGGGACCAGAGCAGCAGAGTAGTTTAGTAGAAGTCTGATGATTCTTCTGAAAACTCTGTTGAGGATTTGTAACCACTCCTCCGTGCACTGATGAGTCACAATTGCTCTGACCAGCCTCACCTGGGAAGAACCGCACCTACTCACTGGTCCCAGGGCTCTCTTTGACCTCAGGCCTATGCCTTCAGTCCTTTGGTAAGCTGCACCTGTCTTCAGTCCTGTCTCCTGCTGCTTATGGGTAGCACTGGGACCGAATTCACATCTGTGCCTTGTCTGGGGCTGCTGACAGGGCTCACTACCAGTGATTCGAGCCTCCCCGCTTAGAGCCCGTGGGACAGGGATTGCTGAGGTTACCTCTATTTGTCCTCCCCTGGGGGACAGCCCTGCCTCTGCTCCTCAAACACTTGAAAAAATTAGAACTGAAAAAACTTGAGGTTTTAAAATAGAATTCAGAACTGAGCTCTTATTAGAGAAATGCACCTTTTCCCTCTTCCTGACAGCTTAAGCCCATGTCCTCTTCGCTTGTCTTAAACCTTCTGCTGCTCCATCATCTCTCCAAACTCCCTGACCAGCAAGACAAATGAGCCCAGTCCTGGGTCAGCTGTACACATCCTCCTGCAGATCACCAGCAGGCATCTGCCTTTTGGAGAACCCAAAGCAGGTCAGGACCTCTGATACTAGGCAGAATATACAGACTGTCTCAAACAACTGCATTGTGAGCTCGCTGTGAGCCAGAGCATCCATTCCTCATTTCTCATGAAGCCAAGTGACAGAGCACACAGGGAAAAGTCACAATCAGTACCTGCTACCCGTGCGTTCCAGGCGGGGGTCTTGACACATATCCAGCTCTGGGGTAGAATCAATGATGTCCTGGACATCAGACCACTCATCGCTGCTGCCCATCCCTAGGTAAGACGGTACATATCATGTACAGGATCAGGACTTTCAGAGAATGGTATTTCTTGAAGGGACTTTTACAACTTTGAATAAAGAGGTTTGAAAATTTCATGGTGTCACGTTCAAAGTCTTAAAATCAGAACAGAAAGTAGTTTAAGGTGGCCTCTCAATTCCAGAGCAGGAACACCATAAGCATCCCCCTTCCCACCCCCATTCCAGAGCATCACTAAAGTCATTGCCCTGAATACTCACTAAAATGAGATAAGCAGAAATATTTTATCCATTGAAATAAATTCCAAAACCCCCTTTTAATCTGCCAATAGAAAACTCCTCCATCCCCATACAGCATTAGCGGAGATCGAGGGCAACACAGTGATTTTCTGTACAGCTTCATAGAAATTACTATTGTTAGGAACTGGCGGTATTTAGTTTTAATAGAAACAGGTTTTCAATACAAATTCTCAAGTCTGCACTGGTTTAGATACCCATTACAGTGAAACTTGACTTCAAAAACGATAAATGAAATCTGGTTTGTGTGTAACCCACAGCCTGAAGCCAATATTTTAAAAATAAGGAATTTCTTCCTCTTGTCAAGTCCTATTTATTGGATACCAAACTCTTCAAAAGCTCAGACTTGCAGCTATTCTGAACAAACAACATGAACACAGCGTCTGTTCACATACGGAATTCCTGAAGGATTAACAACCTAATTTGTGAATTACATTAGTCCCTCAGTGACATTAGATGTGGTATTTTTGACATTTCCAAACAATCTCAGTAGCCAAATATACGAAGTCCATGACAACAGAAGTGTTAATTTCTTTCAGGCTGGCATTGTACACCAGCTGGCAGCAAACCCAGGCTGGAAGACAAAGTGTGATGTGGATCTGTTGCCAAAGCAGGCATCCCCACCTGTTGGGTCTAACACAAACACAGCCTTCCTCAGCTTTATTTTACCAAACTGGGAAGCTTTTCTGCATATACCTCTGAGTACCATTTTTGGTAGCTCAGCTCTAAGGCACATGTGTCACTGACAGACATTTTAATTACAGATGCATAAAATACATTATTAAAATTCAAGTATGGGCATTACTTCTAAGCATGGAGAATTGATCTTGCATTAGGGGTGAGAAATAGCTGGAAGGTTGAATATGCAGAGCACATAAGGAAGATGCAACTATCTGCTTCGAGCAAATTCCACAATGTCACACTTCTACCAAGAAAGTGCAAAAATAAAAAGCTTCCACTTCACAATCGCACACATACAGAAGAGAGATGACTTTGACCCAAGAAAGCTGCTGATAGTAAATGAGCTTGTAAAGCAGCAACTGTAAAATCAGGATATTTATAGGGCATTCAAACTACTGACATCCATGCTTAGCTTTTCTGATACAAGTGTCTCATGGCCTTGCCTTGGCCAGGATCACAGCCAGACCACAATCTAACAGCAGGCTGTGCAGAACCCATATGCTTCCATGGACAACTACCCTAGTCTCTGACAGATGGATCCCCTTAGGAAAATACAGACTGGGACTCAGTCATGCCAGTTCTCATTCAGTGCTGCAGCAAAAGATGTTATATGTTGGTTTATGGTCTTACTTTGTTAGGAACCAGCTTGTGAATGTTAGCAGAGGAATTTCTGCTTTATTAATAACTAAGTTATAACTTCTGCTTTGCAAGGAATAACTTGGGTAAAAAGATGATCAGCTGGTTCAGATGCCAACCTCAGAGACCTATGTTTATCCTTGTGCTCCTGCAGATTATCCTAATGACCTTTAATAAATCTTACAGTCCTTTTGTATTTTAAGTTCATGACCTGTAATACAGATCACTTCTCATTTCTGATGGCCACTGCAAGTCTCACAATCCAGGGCAGACCTGCTCAGACACTACATGGGCACAGCTAAAGAGCCTTTTATCATGTTATTACACCATTTATTTATTTATTTATTTAACAGTCTGGTGCTAAAGCTTAGATGATGGCTTTCCTGACAAGAAATCATGAATTCAAATTACTAAAGGACTCTGGAAAATGGAGAGAAAACAACTGTAACTTCCAAAGATTTGGGAGTGCTCTTATATGAGAAAGAGGCTAAAAGAAATCAGCTCATTTTGCTGAGAAAAACAGATGGATACAATTGCTTTTTTTTAGCACATCAGAGTGTGGGATAAGCGCACAGAGGGAAAAGAATTATTTAATCTCACTGACAAATCTGGCATTTGAACAACTGGATATAAAATACTTACGAATAAATCCAGAGAGAAAACAAAATATCAGCTTTTAACTGTCATATTGATGAGGTCCAGAAACAGCTTCCCAAAAGCTCAGCCTAAGATGTGACTTGAGTGCTCATGAAAGAGGTTCCATGACACGAATGCATGCCACCGCAGGGCACTGAACTCTTTAACCTGTTCCCATCCTGTGCATTTGTGAAATTACTCACATAACTCATGTTTTCAAAAATTTGCTACCCAGAAAACTGCTAACATCCAATTAACCCTGTCTCATTCATGTATCTTTCCAAGTCGGGCTTCCTCAAATTCTATACTTACAGTGTAGTCTCCCAGCCTCTCCCTCTAACACAGAGACACAAGCACAGGGAAGTCAATTATGTTAGTGACCAAGTACCTGAGCTCCAGCTGCCATACCTATGCTGACATTCCTCATCTCCTGTGTGACCTGAACTTCCATGTTCCGGCTGTTCCGCTTTTCTCGTGCCCTCTTATTGCTCTTGGTGGTGCCATTGGTGTACTCGCTGATGGGCTGGATGCTCTCGTTCAGAGGGGTGACAGCAGCAGAGGGCACAGATGATGTGGGAGTGTTGGACTTGGTTCCCGTGGTGCTTGGCGTGGCAGCTGCTGAGGACTGCCCAGATTCAGACATTTCGTCTTGGGGGCACTGTGGCAATTCCAGGGTGGCAGAACAGAAAGGGAAAAGCACAATTATATATTTCAGTTAATGTCCCATTTGCTGGTGTATGGCTGCCTTAAAGTATTATGAGCATGGTTCTTGCTCACTGTATCAGTTACATGTCCCATCGTTTGCTGGTGACACTGGGCACTACCACCACAATGAAGCAGCAAGTTCTTGTGCTGAACTCAACAAGCAAATCCCACCTTGTGAAAGGGCTGATAACCTTCCTCCTTCACTACTGAATACTGGTCTTCACAAATGACATTGGTATGTGATCTCAAGAAAGGTGGCTTTATCACAAGTGAAAAGCACCTGTAGCTCACACTGACTACAGTGAAAGCTGAAGGGCTTTGGCACTTGCAGCAAACTAGGCCAGTGTTTCCCAAGGCTGGAAGACTACATGGATATCGCTTGGGAAGGATCTGAAGTGGCTTCTTAGAAGTCTTGGCTGATGTCATTACTGTAAGCCACCAACACACCTGGATGAGAAAACAGCAAACTGGTTTCGCCACTAAACTGCAGAAGCAGAGTGGACACTGATCTGGTATGCTCCAGCTTGTCTGACACATGAGACCTATGTCCCCAGACCACCTTATGCAGAGCTAGGCAGGCATGGGTCCACCTTGAGAACACAGCTGAAACAGGTGTGGTCTCCCACTTCCAAATGGCAGGATGACAATACCCAAGAATTCAGAAAGGTGAGAAATGAACACAGGAGATGGATTCCCAGTATGGAATGTGCAAAATGGCTCTTGGATTTAACAGAGATTACAGCCCCACTTCTTGTACCATCACCTCTTCAGGAACAGGGAGGCTTCAAGGCTTTGTCAGGGTTTTACACTGTGACCTGTGCTTGCCAACTAAAGCAGCACTGCTCCAGTCAGACAAGGAATGCCCTGACCAGAGCTATTACCTCTCTCAGACCCAAATGAGATCTCCCCAGTCTTAAGGGCAGCCCGCTCTAATTACTGCCTGCAGGGAGGTGACATAATTAATGGTGAGAGTTATATGCGACAGTGAGTTGCAATTGGGTGCAGTGGCATTCAGCACCTACACACCCAGACCCAGCTTTCATCTTCACCACTGGCCTCTCACCTCCCGTGCAAGTACTAGAGAGATCCTGGTTCTGCTCAGAGGCTGCTCTGAGCCTCCCAGCCTTGGAGCTGTGGCACAGTTTCACTTTGCTCATCTGGAAGTCTCGTTCTCTTGTTCTAATAACAGCTTCACAACGTGACAAAAAAATCCAATATGGGATGAGTGAGAAGACTGAAAAAAATGGTGACTTAACCCTTTGCAGCCATATTTTTATTAAATCTGGAATCTTATTAAGATCTTCCTTTAATTAGACTGGCCTCTGTATGCTTATCTTAGAACGCCCTGCTGCACACTGCACCGTGGAAGTCAAAGGGTTTACACTGCATCTGCGCATTAATATTGGAAACTCAGGTTTTTTTAAAATGGCACTACCATTAAATGCAATTCACATTTTGTATATTTTCCGCATTGTCAGTCCAAACAGCACCCGCATTCCCACATGAATATCCAAACCATCTCCCTGCACATATGCTGGTTTTAGCATCAAGACTGAGATGAGAACTTTGCACTTAGGCTGCTACATGTGAAAACCACACTTCCCACCTCTAATTAATATTCCTGTTTTAGGAGCTACTTTCCTAATATGTAAAGAAAAAAAAGAATTGAATGGGATTTTTGATAATAAATAGGATCCAGTAAGCTTTGGACTACCTCAACTGCAGTTTGTCTTCTATGCTTTCTGATGTACAGAGGGACAAAGAGTACCAAGTGTGAAGTGCAACCATAAAACCTCTTTCCTCAAACAAAACTGCTGTTGGATGAAAGAATTCAGGGATGTTCTTGGACCCACTCTAAGTCTACGAGAATAACCAAAGCTCAGGAGCATCTTAGCTGTGTAAGAGACACCCAGGTGGGTCCACTTCACTTGTCATTCCTTGTTCTTATGAACCAGATGTCATTCAAAAACCCTAGATCATCAGTGTCTATAGGGTGATATTTGTATCAGCGATATCCTGTAACTTCTTTTTCATTGACATAACCTGCCCCTTACCCTGAACACATGAATAAGTAATTACCCCGGTCTTTCATCACTCCTTTGTTAAAGATGTGAGTTTTGTATTTACCTAGAAAACATACTTCATCAACCTTCCAACCTTCACTGGAGAAATTCCTCCCAAATGTAAATACTACCAATGTGCTCCTCTTCACAGCCCAGAAGCTGGTATCTTCCTTCTATTGTCTGAGTGCTCTGTTAATGCTAAATATTGCACTAAGAGTACAGCTCTCCTCTCCAGCACAGGAGGCATTCTCCAAAACCCATAGCTCACCCAAAGAATAATCTCCACAGCCACCACTTACCTACAGCCATACCTGTCAACCTCCTAAACATCAACTGTGTAGTAGTGACCTCCAAAATGCATTGTAAAGGCCCAACATTCATAGCAGTCATATGTCACCATGAGAAGCCACAATTGTATGGTTATAACACTGAAAGCATAGTACATAAAAACAAAAATGTTAAGGACTTTCATCTCCAAAACACTGTATAAAATAAATGTACAACTGAATGCAAAAATAAAATAATGACAGCAACTAAAATAGAAAACAGTAATAAAAAGTAAACAAGGACACTTAAAATGTAAGTACAGCATAGCCCCATGAAGAAGGAAAACTAGTGAGATAGTCAGGTACATACTGGGAAGGTGAGTCGTGTGTACGTGATGTCAGCAAAATATCAGAGCTCTGAAGAAGAGGCAAGGGGGGCATAAGCCACGCCGCTGAGAAGTCAGTCATGCAGAGGATTTAAGAGATAACATTTCAGTCACAGAGTGTGCAAGAAGCTTGTGGGAGGAAAATCTCCATTCCAAACTAGCAAGTCAGTCAATCACATCCTTTAATTATTCACTAATTCGCTCCATACTCAAGAAATTCTCCATAACAGACTACCCATCCAAGCCTTCCACAGCACAAGCTCCTTATGTCCACTGTACCATCTAGCCTCCTTTATCCCAGCATTCCACTCGGCGTCTCCCTAACAAGCACCAACATGAATCCCAGCATGACATATTTGGAGCAGCACACTGCTACTTCTTCACAAAGCTTTCTTGGAACAACATTTTTTTGGCCTGATACCACCACCACCACCAAAAAACTAAGAGATCCAGTCAGCAATCACAGAACGGTTTGGGTTGGAAAGGATCTTAAGCATCACCTAGTTCCAAACCCTGTGCAGGGTGTCTTCCCTGCCCAAAGCAGAACAACCTCTATTACCTGAACTTGGACACCAAAGCTTCCCATTTATCTGGGTTGCTGCTGCATTCCCCTGCAATGCAGATGCTGGGTTACTTCTTTTGCAAGTTCTCAGTAGGGACCACTTAAGGAATTAGAGCTTCGCAAGGCTGTGGAAGATGGATCTAACCACGGTGTCCACCCAGCTCTTCTCTAAAAACTAACCCCCACTGCCCAGCCTGATCACTGGAAGGTCTGTTCACACCAAGGTGTGCAGCACTGCCTGGAGAGTCTGAGGAATAACTGATTACAGAAGTGGGCTGGGCTCCGTACATTTTTATTGTGCTGGCACAGCCCTAGTATGCAGAAACACATTCACACTCTGTCCTCATTTCCACCATCCATTATTATGTTATTGTACTGTGGCACTGCTACTCCCTAATTCCAGGCAGAGCTTTCCAGAAATGACTGTAGGATCTGAATGGCATTCTGCAAGGTACTACACTTCCCAAAATTCTGTACCTCTAACACTACAGTAAGGACTGGATTACAACCCTCCATCCCAGGCCAAGATACAAATTCCACAATGGCAGAGAGCTGACAAAGTGCTGACATTTGTACTGCGCTAGGCCTGGCTGCTTTACAGGGGTAGTGTTAAAAAAATTAACTTGCTGCTTTGTTTTCTGAGTAGATTAGGAATTTGTCTATGCATCAAGAAGGCCACTGCTGTAGAGTCCCTCACGTGAAAGCCCACTCATGGAATCTGGAGACATGCAGAATGGGTACAAGCTGGGAATTTCTTTTTTTTTTTTATCTCCTCTTTGCCTTTACTGCCTCAATGTAGTTTACAGGATCAGTGATCGCAACTTTTCAAAAGGAGACCAGTCCTTATATGTGACACATAAAACAGCTGATGTTCTACAAATTCCAAGCAGAATGAAGGTAAATTTAATCAGACACTTTTGAAGTAGAGCAAAAGCTCTGTGAGATACCAGTGGACACACTGAGCTGTGCTCAGCAGAGAAACCAGCGGCTCTCAGACCTGTCACCAGGCATTTGTGGAAAATCATTTAAAGAGAAGAATTTGGTGGGATCCTGAGCACAAAGACTTTGCCAAGTCTACACATACAGCTCATGGGAAATGTGGGTCACCATGCATAGCCTAATCTGTGAACAGCTGCAGTAAGCTGTCAGTTCAGAGCACACCACTTGGGCCTTGGGGCTCAGACCAATCTCCGAATAGCAGAGCAGAGACCCCTGAATGGCAGAGCAGAGCACAGGATGTGTCAGACAGCACCATGAGCTGCTCCAGTGCAGCTGCAATGATGTGAGGATTTTGGAAGACTTGGTGCAGAAGGCAGAGCAGTAACGGCGACAGATGTACTGAAGGGAGACAGTGCAAGTCTAGAGCAGTGACTAGGCATAGGAGGAATGTAAGACCTTTAAGCGCAGTGCAAGACTTGGGCATCCAGACAGGGTAAGAAGGAGCCCTTTTTAGTGAAGATAGGAAGGCCAGGAGATCAGTCAAAAATGACAAACACTTAAGGGCAAGTGCAGCCCAATGCCTGGCCCCACTTGAGTTGCAGAACCACTGCTCTTATCAAAGTGGAGAGAACGGACAGGTTCCACCATGTCCTCTCCCAAATAAGCTATTAAGAAGTGAAAGATTTCACTCAATCCCTAACTGCCTCCACACACATCCCTCTCAACTTGGGGCCAGCCAAGTAAAGGAGATTATCCCTGAGACAAGCAGCATGAGGAGCTGTGTCAAATCCTTCCTGCACCATATGCCAGATCAGCAGAAGAATATCCTCCCACCTCCAGCACAGCTACTATGGGAACAAACACATAAGGAGAGGCTGCAAAGGGTTACGGACACAGATTGTCTCCAGCTTAATGAAAATGTGAGATGTTATCAACAGTGAGAAAGTGGGAAACCCTTGCTCTGTGATGGTCTAGAAAACCTTGTAGCTGGAGTTGGACTGCAGCTGGCCGAGGTCACTCAGGTGCCAGTGGTCCAGTGTTGGGACGATCTTGGCCCCTATCTGCCCACGTACCATGCCATCAGCGAGGGGGAAGACATTCAGGGAGTTGGGACGTTCCTTCCTGCTAAAGAGACAAACAGGGAGAGAGAGGAAAGCATGTTAGCTGTGTACAAGGTTCTGATACGAAGCAAACAACACACTAGCGTATGTGAAGTATTAGGCACTAGAAACTGGACTGCAACTGCTACCCTCACGTGGCAGCTGTCTGAACTCTCAACTCCCACACTTCCTTGGTGTTGGCTGCTCAGTCCCATGGTGTTACTGCTAGAGTAATACCTCCTCCTGGGGAAACTCCAGGAGGGAGGGGGTCAGTGGCCATAACAGGTACAACTGACTGCTCAATCAGTATGAGAAATTTGGAGGAACACAAAAGTGCAGGGATCCACCAGCCAATTTAAATCAGTGCTTTTTCTGAGAAACAAAGGTACTGGGGGAAAATAAACCATGGCAAACAACTCTCACAGCAAAACAATAAAAGCTCCATAGCTTCTAGAGGTGTCATCACAAGGTGAGGAATAAGGCTTTTAACAAGGCATGACATTCCACCCCAAATCTGGTGAGCTTCAACAACAGGAACCAGAGGGGTTGGATCACTTTCAATTCTAAGCAACAAAGAGAGTATTTGTACTCTTTGATCTCCCTCCATACCCATATTACAATGCACTCACAATTCAGAAACTAAACAAAGATATAAATGGATGCATTGTGCATATTGGTAGGTGTCTCTAAGTGTGTTCTGTTCATCCTCTCCTTTCTGGCAACTGCAGGTGGCTCGCTAGATGCAGGTTTGATTCTGAATATAAAAGCCGGCACAGATTTTGAGAGCAAGCTACAGTGGGAGAAAATCTAGAGCAAGCAGTGGAGGTGGAAAGGCTGTGGCAGCAGCCTGCTGAGCCCAGCAACTGGTTCAGGGTATCTCTGATTGACTCCAGTCCCTGCAGAGCTGAACTAAATTGATTCTCTGTGTGATGTGCACCCACACTTGGACTCAATCGTACTTCACCTACTCCTGCACAGGGTTTCTGCTTAATCCTGGGGGTGTGATGAAATCTGCCCTTCTGTAGCATGCTGTTAGTAACAGCAGATCTCCATGTGCCTTTCTGTAATGATCATCAGCATTGGGTGTCATGCCCAGGCTGGGAAACAAGCACAGCCACCTCACCTGTGACCATGGCAAACAACCGCTACAGGGCCCCTGGGACAGAGCAAACACACTAACACAGGGGATGGTACACCAGCCAGCTCTTTTAGGAAGGACAGAAATGGAGTGCCCAGAAGAGGAGACATTGTTTGCTGAGAAAAACCACAATGCCCAACCGTCTCGCTCCCAGCATTGCCCAGCCACCACAGCATGCTGCATTGCTGCATCAGTGCCTACCTTGAACAGGCAAAAAGGCCTCCTGTGGCCTGTCTTAGATAGGCAAGATGGGGCAGAAAGGTGTTTCCAGTGTGGTCTGCTTGGGATGCACTTTTCCTAGGAATCTGCATTAAAATCCTCTCCTGAAGGTACTAGACTCGTACATGGAAGTTTCATACACAAACCCGCTTAGAAAGGAGGCATGTAACTGGATTTTGGAGGAACACAGATCACTGACACAACATCATTAACCTTCTTACAGGTAACAACCAATAGGACAAGAGGAAATGTCCTCAAGTTGCACCAGAGTAGGTTCAGGTTGGATATTGCAGAAAATTTCTTCACTGAAAGAGTGGTTAAGCATGTAAACATGTTGCCCAGGGCAGTGGTGGAGTCACAGTCCTTGGAAGCATTCAAAAGGTGTGTGGATGTGGCACTTTACGATATAATTTAGTGGGCATGAGGGTATCCAGCTGAAGGTCAGACTTGATGATCTTGGAGGTCTTTTCCAACCTTAATGATCCTATCATTTCTCCGCAGATTAAAACCCAGACTCCTAAGTGATAGGAATTGTCAGTTTCCTTGTAGCTTTTCCTTTCCACTACAAAAGGCATCTTGCTGCTTGTGACTTACATAATCGCTGAAGGTTTAGTGAAAACATTCCACTGATGTTTGTCTAAATCCCAATTTATGCTTGCAACCTGCCACTTACACCTGCTCCTACTAGGTCATGATGCCTGTAAGGATGCCAAAGGACAATTACCTCTGCCTGTCTGCTGTAGGTACCTCTCTTTATCCCACTGCTATCATTCCAAGACCCTGAAAGTTTCTAACAGCTGGGTTTCAAGTCTCTACAAAAGTTTCTAAATAACATATTAGGCAAACGTTTCCCCTCCTAGGAAATCTTCACCCTGGCACTGATCCAAGCACCACAGAAAGTAGAGTTAATTACGTGTAAGAGATTATGAATGGATTCGAAACTAGAAATCAGAGCCACTTTATGCCACAAAATCAGAAAATTCCTAGTTTTACAGTCTAAGAAATAACCCAAGGGTCCCTAAGAGTCTACTTCAAAAAAAATCTCTCTTTTTATGGAGAAAACAAAATTAAGCCATTTTTTGAGATGCTTTAACCTTTAGTTTTGTATCTTTCCTTTTCTTCAGGACAGAATGATAGTTTTAAGAGAGTCTCGCCTTCACAGGTGTATGGAGCAAGAGAAAGTTTCCTATAACTGCAGAATAGTCCTTGTCAAACCAGTGGTGCAGCCAGAATATCTTAGTGACTATGCTGGAATGACCTGATGTAACTCAGTGACAACACTGAGACATAAATGCTGCCCCAAACGTACGCTGAGAGAGACATTAAATTATACTTTCCCTTCTTCTTTTTTGTTGATATGCTAACATATACACACTTAACACACAAGGGAGTACAGGAGCCACTGAATGGAGAGGAAATGTGTGAATTTCACAGTCCTTGTTAAAGAGACAGAGGTACAGGGTCTCTGTAGCATGAGAAGCTGTAGAATCTTCAGGGAAGAATTTTAACACAGACTGTTAGGAAATCTCCTTGCTGAGTTTCTCTGGAAACACCTTCAAGCCTCTTCAAAACCTCCCAGGAAAGGGGGAAGAGCAAACACCCCAGAAGAGCTAACTCCAGTTTTGCAGTCCTGGAGCTGGCTACCAAATTTAAATTCAAATAAATTTAAAGTGTTCTCAGGGCTGGTCTAAATTTTGAGTACTGCAGTCACCTTCACATACCCAAATTTTTCCAAGACTCAGCCAGGGTGAGTTAGTTAGTTCCATCTTGAGTTACAAGGTGAATAGCATAATCTCCAATAAAGGTTTGCAGTAGCCAAAACCTGGGATTAGGATGTTCTACATGCAACATCCTAAAATTTACAAAACATAACAAAACTACAGTTTGTTTGCCAGCATTTAAAGAGGAGAACTAGTCTCTCTGAAGGCTCTGGGCACAGCACTCCCTGCACAACCATCAGCCAGAAGTGCCTTTGGAAAGCTACTGACACTAACACACTTGTTCTGCTCCACTCAGAAATCAGGCACGGCTTGTTCTCTAGAGTAAAATAAGAGAGAAGAAATTTCTTGGAACCTGAGGGAATTGCATGAAGCTGTGTCAGGGGAGTTTTAGGCTGGATTTCAGGAAAAGGTTCTTCCCCAGAGGGTGATCAGGCACTGGACAGGCTCCCCAGGGAATGGTCACAGCCCAGAGGCCGCCAGAGCTCCAGGAGCATTTGGACAACACTCTTAGGCACAGGATGGGATTGTTGGGTGTCTGTGTAGGGACAGGAGTTGGATTTGATAATCCTTATGGGCTCCTTCCAGCTCAGGATATTCTATGATTCTATGGCTTTTTAAAACACTAGGGGATGTGAAGTGTCAACATCCCATCCCAGACATCTGATCCTGTTTTGGGACCAAACTTGTGTGTCTTCTGTATTTGCATGCACAAGCTTCTCCCTGCTGTGTTATCCCAGCTCCATGACTCTCGCTGCGCCCCTGAACCAGCAAGTCCAGCACAGGTGCCAGTAGACACAGAGAGTAAATATGCCAGTACAATACATTCCCAGCATCACACTGTCACCACTCCACAGCAACCTCCAACACTTGGATTCATTAAGTTCAGATGCAGCAACAGGATTTACCTCTTCCTCCAGGACTGGCGATGACTGCAGTGACAAACATAACAGCCAAACAGCAGCAATCCCACAAAAAGCGAGACAAAAAGAACAACCATTAGAGAGCAAATGTCGTGCAAACATGCAATCTACCACAGACACAAGGTACACATGCACTGCAACCCACGCCATGTGGAAGTGGGTACAAACTCATTACACCTCTGAGATGGCCATTGATACACACCATCCCCACAGAAGTTGCTGCACAAACTTCTCCCTGGTCCCATTTATTTTAAATAAATGCACCCAAATTTGTTTCACAGGTCATGAGAAATTATGCCTGTCCCCCCACCCAGTGCACTAAGATCCACAAACACTGGTGTTCCTCCCTCCAGCTGTGCAATGACATCAAAACATACCTGTCCCACGTGCTTGTGCACAAGCACAACAAACAGAGAGCTATACACGCACACACATAAACAGTGCAAAGCTGGAAATTAAGGAAAAACTCCCATTTCTCACTGGTAGCTCCTACAGACTTGGATCACGGTCCCATCATGGGCTTTTCACAGACATACAGTGTTTCTCTCCAAGGACACTAGCAATACGTCACACTTAAAGAGGGTAAAAGACTAACTTCTCTAACATGAAGAGGCAATTCTTGATGAAAATTTTGCCCTTCACCACAGAGACTGGCAGTCTTGTAGATACAACCAGCAACACTCTTTACTGGGCAGCTCTTTCATGGAATGTTAACATAAAGCCACAATTAATATCAACTCATTTGATAGTCAGGGAAGGAAAAGCTCATTAAAAACCATTTCTACTACGCAGTCCAACTCAGGACTTGGACTTCGATGATCCTTGTGGCTCCTTTCCAACCCAGGATATTCTATGATTCTATGACTCAAAGTTGGCAGGTGCACACAGGACCCACCCTTTAAAAGAGGGATGCCCTAAGTTTGCTTTTGTCTGCAGTACTTTTAGATTTTACAGTGTAAGCACTTCCACAGATATATTCTTACTTCCTGAAGTGTAAGCGGGGAGAGAAACAAGCCTAACGCACTTATCCCATTCCATCTCTCACACTAGGATAAGGTCATATTCTGGGAGCTCACTCTGGATTTCCAGACTGTGAGGTATAGAAGAAAAGGAAGAAAAATAGTCTGATAAGGGAGATTTTATGAACAAATGAACACCTACAAACTCCTGGTTCTTTCTATACCATGTCTTCTCAAGCTTTCTATACCTCTCATGCCTGTCTCTTCTACCTAGGAAAGCTGACATCTAGATTTTTTTTTGTTTTTCTCAATTGATTCCTACATTGATTTTAGACAATCTAATTCTGGTCAGAACCCAAACATTGCAGGATGGGAGGAAAATCCACTTCTTGGACATAAGTAGGATTTTCGGTGACTGACAGAAAGCCTCCTCTGAAAGAACAACAGGTGAAAAAATCCTGTAATGGCTAAAGCATTTAATTGCTATGGTTTTGCTGCCTATCCCACATACAAAGACATGTACACACACAAACACTTCATTTGACACCTCCATCCATTCTATAGATAAACCTTTACACATTACCTAAGAATACAAATGTGTTTTCCAGAGGCCCCATCATCAGCAGCATGATAAAGCCTCACCTTTGTAAAACAACATACAAAGCTCCTCACCATCAAGTACCCACAACTCACCCAGAACCCATTAAAAAAGAGCTTCAGCTACAATCCGTGTCCCCAGGGAAAGGTCCTGCTCTGTTTTCTCTCTCAAACACGCGCACTCAGTGCGTAAGTTCCCAGGTGACATGTGTTACATGGAGAGGTCATGGCCCTACCTTCTCCCAGGTACACTGCCCTCAGTTTGGTTATTTCCCGCAACTTGCTGCATCTTAGACCGCTCAATGTGTTCCACGTAGGTCTGGATCATCTGTGAGGAGAGAAAAATCCATGAGGCAAACAGACGAGAAGGAAAGGCTCATTTTCTGCTTTTGTTAAAATTTTCTACGGCATCAATTTCCAATTCCCTGGGGTTTTTTGCACACTTCCTTGTCTTTACTGTTGCCTTCTAAGCTGATGATGTAAGTGAACGGTCTAATCTGACAGAAAATTTTTCAGCAAACAGTGTCAGAAACTACTTCAGCTGAATCTCATAACCAAAGAGCCTTGAAAGAGCATATCCCAAAACAACGTAAGACATTTCCTGGAGGCTCGCTGGCAATGGGAGATGAGGTAGCGGGGCACTGCGCACAGCATCACAGAACAGCTGAGATTGGAAGGAACGTCCTGAGTTCCACCAGTCCACCCCCTGCTGAAATAAGGTCACACAGAGCAGGCTGCCAGGACTGCATCCAGGTGGCTTATGAATATCTCCAAGGAAGGAGACTCCAACACGCCTCTGAACAGCCTGTGCCAGGGCCCATGGTCCTTGCAGTAAAGTAGTTTTTACTACTTTGTTCAGAATGAGCCTTCCGTGTCCTAGTTTGTGCCAGCTGTCTCCACTGGGCACCAGTGAACACAGCCTGGCTCCATCCTCTTTACACCCTTCAGTCAGGTATTTCAGATGTTCCCAAAGTTCAGAAGCTGTAGTCATCACTAGGATTGTTAAGTCTAGTTCTTTGACATGATATAGTTGTGTAGATATAGACAAAGAGTTTATTTACTTAGAAAGGTGATATCCTACCTCTGTGTGACGCTGATGTAGAGCATTATACTCCTTCTTCATTTCCGATTCACGTTCTTCCAGTCGAGAAACTGCCAAGAGAAGATTGCAACTATCAGCTAATACACACCTGGCTCTCAAAATAAACTATCTGAGAAACAAAGCCTATTTTGTTAGAAATTAATTTACACCTACTGAATAAAACAAACAGAATCAGAATTGTGGGACTGGGTCTTTGTTACAAACTTAGTTCACAGGCACCTGCATGTTCCCAATACCAGTGATTTTGCAAGACAAACACAATAAAATTACAGATGATTTTCAGCAGTAGCCTAGTGCCCTGTAAGCATCTTAGTTTGGCAACAATTTAAATTGTCCTCTGGGACTGGCTCTTCTGGCTACTAGAGGAGCAGGAGTACTGGACACAACACCAATAAATTCTGAGGGGAACTCCAATGGCTGCACATATTAAGGAAATATTTGTAAAAACAAATACACAAACCAAGTAACTAACTAACTAATTTATGTGATGATTTTTATAAGAATGGAAGATTCTACAAGGAGAAACTGGCAACCAGTTCCGAAGACCCAAATCTTGCACCTTGCATCTGGAGAGACTGACCACAAAAGAGAAGAAATGTAGCCTCTACTGAATTAGTGTGGGTACATCCCACCCTTTGGAAGGCTCAGAATTTTACATCGAAGTAAGGGACAACCAGATATTTTGGGCTTTGCACAAATTACATTAAAGCAAAAAAGTATGAAAATTATTTTTAAAGAAGCACTGTATGCGTGTGGAAGGCAATGTGTATAATGGTGTCTGGTGCACAGCTTTGCTTACTCTGGTCTGCATAGTTTTTGGTCTTCAGCTCCAGCTGTCGAGTCTGAAATTCAAGGTGTTCCACTTGGATTTGTAGTTCTTTCTTCTCCTGTTCCAGTGCATCTTCAAACTCTATGAACTTCTGCATAGGGAAGAATTGGAGAAGGAGGCACGGATGAGGATTACATGTAACGTGGGTTTGCCCTACCATGACCCTTCCTTTCCTCACAAAAATAGAAATTTGAGAGAATATAAACTGAGGGAATATAAATGACAAAATCAGAAATAAGAATTTTTAAGTACTATAAGTAGCACAACAGCATTTAATCAAGCTGAAGAGTCTATTTTATATGAGAAAAGTATTGTTATCTTTAATGCATAATAAATATATAAACCATGGTCCAACATGAGTTCTGTAAACCAGCACAACCCTAACATCTTCAGCAATGCTGGTCTTCTTTGTGACACGCTGAATTTTGATTCCTGTTAATTTGATGTCACAGAAGTAAAATTTTATTTCCACAATAATGTATTTAAAAATACCTATGTCAGAAACGTTCAGACTAAGTCTTCTAATGATGAAAATGTAGAGAGCTCCAACCACAATTCCTGTGGGGGACAAGTCTTGCAGAAATGTGCAAGTCTTTCGGAAAACTAAGCCCCAACTCTGGTGCTGCTCACTCCCATTATCACCAACACAGAGGCAGCTGCACGCAGCAATGTGACTCCTGCACAGGACACGGGACTGAAGGAAAGGTTTTACAGATACACTCATTTCACGATGAAAACACAACAGGAAAATACCTGATTTCAGGGTGTTCTTTCTGTAAGCTGTCACTTCTCACCTGCGAGCTTTAGTCACTCCCTGCCACGGACACCAGCTCACAAGAGCAGAGTAAAACGTGGAACATCCTGTTCAGCTCCACTGTGGGGTATTACACAACTCATGGTAGGAACTGGAGCCACAGGGGTTCCATATAATGAAATATCATACAGAATCATATAATACCATTAAATAATATCAAATAATTAAGTATCATGAAATATTTAAACTAAGCAGGATCCCTGGGAAGTGAATGCATCTCCACATCTCTGCATATAGCTGGACCAGCCTGGCTCTTGTGTGATACATGGTCATCAGAGGTTTTCTGCACAATACACTAATGCAATAATGACCCATAAACCACACGTCTAGATTTAGAAACAGCTGCTTCTAGTACCACCCCTGATGCAAACTGGTAGGAAAGTCCCTAAGGCTCAGAGAACATGTGCCTCTCCCCAGCAAACCAAGCCTGAACGTTACCACCAGGCTCACAAGGGCACAGTAGAGCAAAGCTATCCCACCAGCTGCAGTACATGTCCTAGCCTGGCTTACAAACTCAAAAATTCAAATCTCGTTACATTACTCCTGAATAGTTTCATCCAAAGAAGCCAGAAGTATAACATCATCTGCACCAAACAGTCCAGTAACTAGAACACCAACCCAACAGCTGAGCTGCATGAGCACAGCTGGGGTTGGGAGCAGCCCTGGACCTGGAGCTGCTGAGGATGACAGCGAGGAGGAAATTAAGCCAAGCAGGCCTTAATCCACTCTTAAAAATGTTTATGGGCCAAAAGGAGCCCACAGGAAGTAATAGGGGTCTGTGAAGAGCTCACAAGGCTCTGCTCCTGATCCTGCTCTCCCTCTCTCCCTCTGTTTGCCAAATCCTCCTCAAGTCCAGGCCCATCAGATTCACCAGCACATGCATGTTGGCTGGAAAAACCTCCTCTGTCTAAAAGCATGGATAATGGGGAGGAAAATCCCTCTCCCTCTACCCTCTGTATGGGGGAAGTGTTCTCTCTACAAACATCATTGCTCAGGGGCATGAGAATTTCAATTTACCAAATTAAAGCTTTGTTTTACTCCAAAAGAGACAGACACCGGTAAGAATCTCTTTTGGCAAAGACTCCCAGGGAAACTAATACATTTAAATGCTCAGTAAGATTATTTTGTTAAATTCTGCACATGAACCAATCCACACTGCTGCACTCTCAGGGTAAACCCTGTGCACATCCTCTATTGCTTTTACTGGAATTATTAGCAGGGACACTGGAGCCTACATTATGAATTGGATCCTCTCTGCAGATGACGTGCTTTTCAGCAGGGATAAAGCTGGTACGTGTCTTTCAGCAGGACAATAAGCCTTTGGTAGTTATGAGAAAAGGAAAAGCATTGCTACAACTGTAACTTCAGCCATACAAGATAGGGAAGCGTACCTGTGAGAATAGGGAAAGCATTGCTACAAATGTAACTGCAACGCGAACGAAGACGCAAACTGTAACCTGTGCAGCTTAGCCAATGAAATGTAATTACTGATCATAAGCAGACGAACTGCAGCGTATGAAATGTAGCTATAGAGTACAGCTCGAGAACTAAGGGTATATATTGTACAAGAAATTCTTAATAAACAGAGCTTGCTTATCAATCATATTGGTTGCCGTGCTTGCTTCCCTCCTGCCGATCGTGGATAAACGCCGACACTGAAAGCCACATTATTTATGATTCTTGCAAACTTTTAAAACTGCTCAGTAAATTCCTGGGAGCAGTGACTAAGTTTGCATTCCTGTGTACCTGTATTTATAGAAACAATCAAACACACTTTAGCCACGTCTTGCTTCCCTGCACTCAGTATTCTGCAGTGCCTTTAATCTCTAATGGGGCTTTTACCTTTATTCCTCTTCCTGCCCATATTTACTGTAACAAGGGTTCGGGTTTTTTTCCACTTATGGTTGTTTTGCATAGAATTTTCTAGAAATAGCAGCAATGCCAACACCTTTCTTCCACTATAAAGGAGTCATCGCAGAGGCTAAACATTTACTTTTTAATTATATTTTAAGACTGTTCAAGGGTTTCGATTTTTAAGTATGTGTTTCTTCCTGAAATGTCAATTAAACATTGAAATCCCTTAGTCAGTCACCCAGCAACCTGTTTTATGGATTCTGAGAACTTTATAAAACAACCTGCTTCGTAAATATGTGGATTTATTTTTGAAACCTTTTTCAGAACAACAATGTAATTTCAGAATAAGTAAAAAAGGAGAAGAAGTCCTAACAGATACTGATAATGAGCAACAGAGCTGAGAAGCAGCAGGTTCACTTGCTCCATCTGGAGGCTGATGGAAACTATTCCAACAAAGAGTCTTTTCCTGGTATAATCTCCGTCTCCTCATAGGATTTTGCTGGAAAGCTTTATCGATGAACCATTTTAATTACAGCCACGGGCTAAATCCCCATCACATCACAGTGGCTCAGCTTTTACCACTATCCTGCACCCACTTCTCCAACCAGGAGCATGTAACCCCCTCCCTCCCCCAGCAAGAATGAGGGATTTAGAAGCAATAAAAATGAATGCATGTTAAGGAAATAATTCACAGGTTTCTCACCAGTAAATTAAAAAGGAAAAGAAGGTACAAGCCCAATTTTATTCCAATAACGTAGGTCACCTTTAATACAATTCCTAGATTTGCTACTGCTGTTTTGGTTTTATTCAGAGGAAACTGATTGAAAGACTAACTCTTCTACAAATTTGGCTCAGTCTTTTTCCTCAGACCTGTCTATTCTGCAACCCAAAAGCAATCAAAGAAACATAGAACTAGAAATCAATTAAGCACCTGGAAAAGAAAGAGACATGGAGACAACAATATTAAAAATTAATATTGCCTTAAGTGTTTGTAGGGCAGAACAGCATTTTGGATAAAAGCACTGCAGGATAGCCCATCCTGGTGCTGAGGAGATCAAATGATGGCATTTGTATGCAGGGGCCCAAGGGCCCTGTTCCTTGCTCTGCAGCACCTTGGACCTGCTCTGACATCAGAACTCATTTTACCTGAGCTTCTCCCTGCACATCACAAGCTCTGACA
Source organism: Melanocharis versteri (assembly GCA_013397845.1). NCBI lineage: Eukaryota > Metazoa > Chordata > Aves > Passeriformes > Melanocharitidae > Melanocharis > Melanocharis versteri. The sequence continues at coordinate 501,572 of VZTG01003618.1, read as the reverse complement.
GCAGGAGAAGCCCCAAATCCAGAGTGAAGTAGCAGCCAACACAGCAGAATAAGGAGAGAATTCCTGCCGGGGCTTTGCCCAAGGAAGACATTCCTAATGTCCAGATGTCACTGCTGCTCATCCTTCATGGCATCAGTGAGTTCTCACGAGGGTATCCAGGCAGGCTTTACTTTTTTTCCAGTAAGCCCACAACAGACATTCCATACAGCATCCAGGGTAACGCTTCACTAGCCACTAGAAGCAGCAGAGATTTAACTAACTTTAGTCAGAGATGTGAGCACACCCACAAGTACAACTAAGCTGCACCAGAAGTTTGGAGAAAACAGGCACTTGATGTTCATATGAGTTACTCTTGTGAATGAGAACCTCCAGAGACAGACAGCAGAGGCAGCACTTCATCTCCAGCATGATGCCAGACCACAAGCCCCAAGCTGTGGCTCACGGCCCAAGGCATGTGGCTGCAGGCGGCCCAGATGAGCAGCCAGACTAGCTCCAGCATCTCTCCTGCCTAAACTCAATCTACCAAGTGTATCCCCAGCACATAGGAAATCCTCAGTCACACAGTGCTCTCTGCACCAAACTCTACCTTCCCATGGTGCTAGAAATTCGCAACAGGGCAGGAGAAATAGGGAACAAAAACTGTGTAAAGTGTTTTAATTTTTTTAAACTTTTTTTGATTAACCAGGCTCCCAGAGGCAGTCATACTGCAAGTACATGTTATTGAGTGAATGCAACTCAGTAAATAAATATCCATCGGGATTTCACTTTTTCCATTTCTTTCAGAGGGACAATACAATCCTGGCCCTGATGAAGCTGTGGGAATTTCTCAGTAACTTGAAAAGGAACCAGTGTATCACCCCAACCCTTTAAACCTCCTAAAAATAACCAGGCAGAGGGAACACTAACTTGTAAGTCTCCTTCCCATCAGGACATTTTCTGGCTGTAGTATTTACAAAAAGCACCAAACCTAGTTATAACAGAAACAGAATCCTTATGATTTACTCTCCCACTTTTGGTGTTTTTCATCTCAGTCTGTGCCCAGCCAATCCTCCCTAAATGCTGCACAGACGTCTGATGCCCAAAGATGAAATTCCAAAGTTCTGTGGATGCTAATTCACACTTGATAACCAGCAAGCCTTTCTAAGGGTGGGGAATATTCACAGGAATCAAATCCACAATTCTGGCCTCAGAACAGTACAATTCCAATGACTTCTGAAAGCAGACACAAATACTGCTCTTCCATTATAAACATTTAACAGGAGCATAGAATCACACAACTGGTTTGGGTTGGAAGGGACCTTAAAGACCATCTTGTTCCAGCACCTTGCCAGAAGCAGGGACACCTTCCACTAGACCACATTGCTCCAAGCCCCGTCCAAACCTGTCCTTGAACACTTCCAGGGATGGGGCAGCCACAGCTTCTCTAGGCAACCTGGGCCAGGGCCTCCACACCCTCACAGGGAACAATTTCTTCCCAATATCCAATCTATTGCTCTCTTTCAGTTTGAAGCCAAGTAGAGGACAAGAAAACCCCAAAGAAACAACCAAACAGCATAGCCTCATGGACTTTTAAAATACATCTTAAAATAACCCAATACACTCTTTACAAAGCACTGTGCCACAATCCCAATGCTCAGGCTACTGAGTTTTAACACTGCATTGCAAATTTGTTGACTGCATTCTTTCACTTTAGTGCTGCCAAGAGGCAAGAAAAAGATCTGGTGGTGGTGAAGCGTACCAGGTTGAGCCTGCTACTGCAGCTGCCCTTGATCTTAGAGGTATCACATTCCCAGGGCTAGGTGCTGTCACTGATTTTCCCTGATGGTTTCACTGCACAGAGCTCAGCTCACCCTCACCTCAGGAATCCACAGCTTCTAACTCCAGCTTTATGGAGATGCAATAAAGACATTTACAAAAGAGAAATAAAAAGGATACAAGAATTCCACTGATGGTAAAGTACTTTTTTTTTGGTCTCCCACCACGACAAAGCTGTGGGTGCACTGGAAGCAGAAACAGTCCCCAGCCCCAGGAGTTCTCAACAGCAAGGCTGACCAAAGCATTAATATTTTATTATTTTTCCTCATTTTTTTTTCAGAGCCTCTACACTTAATTTCAAAGAATAATTTCTGAATATGAACAATTAAACAGTTAATCACCTCAGTCATCTAAGAGAACTGGAGCATGAAACTGCTATATATATAAATGTCACATGGATTTTTTTCTGCTAGGCTTTATCCCTGGATTTCAAGTAGGATCACTGATCTGTAATAATCCAGGATTATGGCAAACAACAATGGCTCATAAACTACTCTTTAGAGGGAAAATAACTAGCACAAAATCATCCCAAGGCCAAAGAATGACTATTCCTCTGAAGAGCAGGAGTACACTGCGAATTGCTTGGCTTCCTGCTTTCCTGTCTCTTGCAAAGGAAGAAAATTACTAAAAATAGTAACATATCATCAGAAAACATAACATCACATCAGTGAGAAATCAAACAGAGACAGAGGTGCACAGAGATGCAGAAATCTTATTATCTAACCTTAATTAGTGGTGGCTGGCAGTGTGTGCAATGGGGGCCCAGTGAAGAGACTGTTTGGGTTCAGTCCAGACCCGAGGGGGGTGCAGGGCTGTGCGTGAAAGCTGTGTTGGGGGAAGAAGCCCCTCACTCGAGGCAGATGTGGTTTCCTTTTAGCATGGGAACCAGGGTGAGGGAGGGTATTCTTCCCCCAGCTTCGCTCAGGTGAGACCCCACCTGCAGTGCTGCTTCCAGTTCAGGGGTCCTCACCACAAGGATGTGGAGCTGCTGGAGCGAGTCCAGAGGAGGCCACAGACATGCTCAGATGGCTTCCCACTGCCAGAGGGTAGGGTTAGACTGTATATAAGGAAGAAATTCTTCCCTGTGAGGGTGGGGAGGCCTTGGCACAGGATGCCCAGAGAAGCTGTGGCTGCTCCATCCCTGGAAGTGTCCAAGGCCAGGTTGGGTGGGACTTGGAGCAACCTGGGATAGCAGAAGGTGTCCCTGCCCGTGGCACGGAGTGGGACAAGATGGTCTTAAAGGTCCCTTCCAATCCAAACCATTCTGTGATTCTGTGTTCAGCTTTTTATCCCTATAGGCATTCATTTAGCAAAGATGAAGCAGAAGATTAAGAAATTGAGTTGTCTACTTTACACCAATGCCACCTTGACTTTATTGCATGAAAACATTCCCAGCAGAAAGGCAGTACAGACATATTTAGTTTTTCCCTTGGGAAAACAAAGAGTTTAAAAATATTTAAAGCTGCTCTCCCTTGCTGGTCTCAAGAGCTGAAACGGACACTCAGAAAATAGAAAAGCATGGTCATTAGTCGTCCCCCCCCAGTGATAAAAACATACCTGCATTTCCACCATGCTGTACCTAACATGAATTTTAGAAACGTTTTGGCTCCTTGAGAGCAGTGTCATTTACAGGTAAAAAAGAGCTCCCTGCATTTCACCTGATTATCACTCTTCTTGCTCCTCAGTGCCTTGAGGTGACAGACCCTTGGGTCTGGGGGTGCTCCAAGCAATGCCACCCTTTCTCCTGGAAAGCGCTTGCCTTCAGCAGACCCTGTTCCAAGTGACTGCAGTCATGGTACCTGTAGAGTGAACCCCTGATCCTGATGCCATGAGAAAACACAGCATCAGTAAGAGTAAGTTCTGGTAACAGACTATATCTTCTCCATCTCCAAAGGATCTCAGTTACAGCAAACAGAAGACACTGTCTCCACTATAAGTTTTACAGGACACAGCTCAAAAGGCCAAAGTCTCACCTGCCCACGCTGCACTGACAAAGAGGCCACAAGCTGAACAGAGGTGCAGTTCTGGCATGAAGAACCAACAATTTAAACCTGCAACTAGAGCACACATGTTAAAACTCACAAGTAACTGATTTACCAACTCAAATTTCATACTTGTCCAAAACTTACTTGTTTCACACTTTCCCTGCACTTGTCACAAAACTCAGCAAATCCCAGCTGTGTTCTCTAACGTCCCTTGCTCTGCTCTGTGTGTTCTCAGCGTCCCCTGTTCTGCTTACTGGGGTTTCCTCATTTTGAGTGTATTTGTGCCATCACAGCTGTGGCAACTGTGAAAACTCTTATGTTTTCATTGTAGAGCTTGGCCTGAAGTTCAAACCATATTCCCAGTATAGCATACATTACATATCAGCCCTGGAGGAATTTTATGTTAGAAATGCATGATTACAATAACTTTTTTATATTGAATACTTAAAATGTATATAACCCTGAATCATGTGAAGACACACATACAAGCATTTCATATGGAACAGCCTTCCTCAGGTGAGGTCTCTGCCCACAAATAAAGCTGACTGTAAACATGGCCAATTGTTAGCAAAATGACCAAAACATCATAAAAGAGAACAGAATATAATGTCATTTTAACTGTATTTTTAACCTAGTTTTTTAGAATTTATTAGCCCAGAAGGACACACAGCAAATAGCTTCAATAACAGGCTACAGAGCTACAAATATATGTGTAAAGAATATAGAAAATATATAAAAGCAAAAAAGGCAAAAATCAATTTGGCATCAGTGGAAAGATGCTCTGGGTTGGAATCTTTGCTACCCCCAGAGACAGATGCACTCCTGAAAGAACATTCCAATCTCCATGGAAGTATACAACCTTCTAGTGAAATAACATTTCCTTTATATCTGCAGAGCTTGGAGATAAAAGATTTCTGTTCCTGCTGCTAACTTCAAGAAGTCAAAATGACATCTTTTATCTACTAGATATTCAATAATCATAGATGGGACTTTGAGTGCCTTCTGTGAAATAAATGTCTTTTTTGTTGATGTATGCAAAGATTACCATCTCCTATATTCCTGTTCCAAGGGACCTGAGCCTTTTTCCAAAGGAGAATTACTCTTCCCTTATGATGTCCTCCATGAAGTTGGCCTGGTCTTCCAGCACAGCCAGAAGATACAGAGGGACCCTCCCACACCCTGGACCCTGCTCCAGGCTCTGCCTCAGACAGTGTTCACCCATCTAGCTGCTCTCATCTCCCGGTGGGACTAATGACAAGGTTACACTGGGACTGAAGGTGGTGTGCAAAGAAGAGATGGGCTTCTGGCAAAGCAGCTGGCCTTAAGAACAGCTTTGACCTCATTTCCACTAGGATGGCCAACAAGAAGGGAGGTGTGACTGTGAAGTCCTGCAGATGACACTAGACCAGGAGGGGTCATCAGCACTAAAGAGAACAAACTATCACAGGGAAAAACTGGATGATGCTGGAGACCAGAGCAATGCAGGGCTGAACAGCACTTGAGTGCACGGGCATGCACATGAGAACCGCCAGCTGTGCTGTGAAGAAGAGGTGGAGAGGAAGGAGCTGATGATGGAACCATCAGCTAATTGGCCCCATGATGACATGCTCTGGGCCAGGTGCAACTGCATCCAAGGAGGACAGAGAGGAGATGGACATGCTGCCGTCTCAGCCACTCCATGTCATATAGGCCACATCAGACTGTACTAACGAAGATGAAAGCCCTCACATAAACCTTATTACTAACACGTTGAAAAAGGCCATGGGACACCTGGGACACTCACAGAGAGCATTCACACACTGTAAGGCACAGGTATGTTTTCCCTGGAAAATCACATTTTATTCCTCCTGCCTCTCAGAGAGGATCAGCCCAAGCATCAGATGTGGCTAAGGGTCACTCAAGGAAAATATGAGGGAATCTGTGAAACAAGACTAGGCTGGCCAGGTGACACATGGCACAGGCCAGCAAACCTGTCTTCTTTGGCAAGGGAACAGAGTTTGGCTCCAGGACCCTGCAGAGACTGGACAGGACAGGAGCAGTTTCCCTCAGCAAAATAAAGAAATAAATACTTGATAGGGCAAAAACTCACTAAGAGTAAAAGACAATGATAGCACAAGAACAAACCAGGAAAACCAGGCCATGAATTAAAACCCAAAAAAGAATTCCACTGCAATTTTGAGGAAGGAAGGAATAGAGGCAAGAGGTTTAACCAAGCTTGACATATTTATGAAACAGATTACGTGACTTGAGTTCCTACAATACCCAGGGACTGGACATGCTGACTCAGGAAGTCCCTTCCAGTGCTACTGCCCTGAGTTTTTAAGGAAGAGCAGGTGTTTCTGAGAATGCTGGTGGCAAAACAGCTACAGAGCCAGAGCAAAAATTACTATGCAGTAAGAAGTCCCTATGGCTCAAGTCTGAAGTAATTCAATTTAAACCAAGACAGTGCCCAGTGGTATGGCTATACCTACTATAGCTACACACATTTTTAATGCTAATATCACCTTAATGTGTGTGTGCAAACATACAGTTCATACAGTATTAACAGGCTGAGTGGCTGCCAGACATCCATCACGTTGTAACATGCATGACCTCCTGCTTCACACACTGCTTCCATAGCAGACTGCTCTACGATAGCTGGGCACTTGGACAGAGGCATTCCCAGTAAAATTACCTGGTAGGTACTAGTTCAAGATGAGTTTCCTTATTTCGAAGAGCATAGATGTGAATCTTCTCCAAAATCACAGAACTCACCATACCACAAGTGCAGCAAGTGTAAAGCATCCAACAATCACTGTCCAGACTTTGGTCTGCCTGTTTTTAATTTCTTCCTAAATATTTTATATATTTTTACATGTATGACATTGCATTATTGAAGTCACAATTTTCTGCCATCTGCATAGTTTAGCACAAGCCTCCACTCGGGGAGACACTGATGCACTGGTTTTAAATGCTGAGCAGAGACAGAGCATGGATAACAACAGTGAGACAAATATTAATGAAATAAACGTAAAAAGGAATAAAATTAAAATTACACAAGCTGGTAGTGTAAATTTGTCTTCCTTTTTGAGGGCAAAAATATATTTGTAGGTATTTTTGTTATCTGGAATTATGGTGCAAATTACGTGGTGATTTCTACTGAACTCAAGACTACCCACCACAAAAGCCACCCAGCCAAAGGGATGGCAAGGCACACAACCAGGGAGGCGAGACAAAGGTGGGGCTACTGAAATGTAGGTATTTACAAAGATGCTGCTGTTGCATTTAGCCCTGATACAAAAGTGGCTGTGATGAAAAACTGTGTTAAACCACAGAACTATCCTGAGAGGTGTAACAAAGTGAGCAGAAGATCAAAGACCATGGTACAAGTGAGAAGCAGAGCAGCCATGGGCACCTCAGCTGAAGGAGTAGGCTGGCGGGAGGGCATGGCCCCAGAACGGGGGAAGAGTCTACCACTGAAGCCCCAGTCACCTAGGAAGGAAGGAAGCTGACAGACATGACCTGATGCACAACCCCAACTCCAGTCCAGGAGCAGTGGGGCAGCCCATGGAGACGGTGGAGTCACTGTCCCTGGAGGTGTTCAAGAAACAACTGGACATGGCATTCAGTGCTCTGGTCTGGTTGACAAGGTGGCGATGGGTCAAAGGTTGGACTTGAAGATCTTGAAGGTCTTTTCTAACCTAAATGGTTTTGTGATGTCCCTGTCGAGACACTGTCCTTCCCTCCAAAGTAGAATTCTCCAGTTTCGCTAACAGAGATTACTGGTTTAGCTCAACCAAAACATGTATTTGAGTTCTCTTCCAAAGCTATGATTGACTGGTGAAAGAAAATGGTAAAATACACTGAAATGACACCTCTCTCCATCATGGGGAAGGGAAGGTACTTCTCCATACCCAAGTTCTTCAAAATCTATGGTACATTACGTTGTACACTTGCTGTTTATAAATGTGTTGCCAGTGAGCTCTTTCAGTCCTTTTTCAAGCACAGAATCCCAAACCCAGAGAGGGCAAAAAGCTAACGTGCTTTTGGGCCATAAGCCTTGAAAATACCCAACCATTAACAGATCAGTATATTTTCCTATTTTCAATTAGTATTTACAATTATTTTGTACAATTATCTTTTGGGAGAAACCCGGCATGCGTCTAAGGGGAAAAACCTTTCCACAAAACCTTGCAGGTGGAAGGGCATGCAACCCTCTGCTGATGCTTCCCATCTTGAGGGGGACAAGAAGGTCTGCTCTGGAACTGAGTAGCAACTCAACATTCATACGACCAAGTGGGATGGCCAAGACCCAGGCAGAACAGGAAAGAGAAATAAGAGCCTGAAACTGGTTTTGTCAGTCTCAGTTGAGCATCATGTCCTGCTTTGAGTAGGTCCCTTCCAACCAGGGCACTGGGACAGAAGACAGACACCAGCAGGTGTTCATGACCAGAGGAGGCCATGTCACAATCCAACTCAGGAGCAAAAGGTTCGGTGTTTTCCACTGAATCCTTAACTAAAGCCACCTGTCCTGCCAGGCAAGATACAGCTTCTCTCAGCTGGGACACCCCTCACTTCCTCAGCGGCATGAAAGGATCCAGCCTGCTACAGCTTGTCAGAGGCACCAAGACAACCAATGATGATGGGGATATGGGACATCTTCATCCTCCCCAGTAGACAAGAGAAAGAATGAAGGTGGCCAAGCTGCCTTTGCTAGATGGAAGATTGCATCATTTTCAGAAAAATGAAGACTGTGTGGGAATTTTTCTTGAAACTTCAGTAATTACAATCCCTCTCCAGACTTGATGGGATAAGGGAGGATGGCTTTAAGCTGAAGGAGGGCAGGTTTAGGTTAAATACAAAGAAATTATTCCCTGTGAGGGCAGGGAGGCCCTGGCACAGGTTGCCCAGAGAAGCTGTGGCTGCCCTATCCCTGGAAGCGTCCAAGCCAAGGGCTTGGATGGGGCTTGGATCAACCTGGTCTAGTGGGAGGTGTCCCTGCCCATGGCAGGGGGTGGAACAAGATGAGCTTAAAGGTCCATTCCAACACAAACCAGTCTGTAATTCTATAACTTAAATCCATCTGCAATGGTAGTAAAGTCAAATCCTCCCAGACTTCTTGGCTCTTCTCTCACAATTCTGCTTCCTGAAACTCCAGTAGTAACTTCTGCCTACATATACCTGGGGACATCCCAAAAGTATCACTGACAAATCAACCTGCAGAGCCATGAACAGAAAGGGATCACGCAGTAGCTGCTTCACTGCACCAGAAGAAAAAAAGTTTCTCATCAAAGCTCACCTGGGGATCACAGTTTTACTTATTTAACCTCAACAGGTAATCCTGTTGAGGGGAAACCTGGCCATCGCCTCTGATCATCACTGTCAACTGATATTCAGATGCTTTTTTAAATAAATCACAGCTCATAGTGCTTGCTCACTATTTTACTTTCAAGGCAATTTTTAGTAATACACTGATATTTATGAATATTAATAACTGCCATGAGCTTGAGTGAGGATTTGTGTGAAGGATCTGTGTTTGGTAACAGATTTTTTCACTCCAAGATTAGTGAGAATAAAGGTTACCAGATGGCAAAGACTGATGGGCATTACATGTGGAAAGCCTGATTCCTCACAGAGAAGTGATTTAGAAATATGCGTCATATGGCCAGTCTCTACTGCAAAATAGAATCACAAATTGTCTCTGTTACATTCCTTTAAATTAACAGAACTTGTAAACAGAAGAGTCTCTAAATGCATTTCATCCCATCAGCGTAGAATTAATATAATTTGTTAGAAAAAAATGTCATAACTAATCATGTGTTTATAGCAAGTGGCTTTCCAACAGCTGATGTCCTATAACATCATCTCTAATAAGCTAGAAACATGTATCGTTTTTACAAAAAAAATTTATTCCGCACACAAACTTTTGATGGGGAAAAGATCAAAAAAGACAAGGGAAGGACAAGCTGCTTCTGCATCTCTCAGTGCATAACTCCAAAGCATTTGTACTTCAGCTCTCAGTCTGCATTGGGTATCCTCCACCAGACCAGCTGGTGAGAAACCAGCAGTGGGACACACCTCACTCCACAGCTCAAAGCCAGCACTGGCTGATCCCACAAGAGCCAAGGTCCCCAGAACAGCGCAGCACATTCTACACTCTTCAGGATGCATCACTGCTGCCAGCCCGGGTTCCACCCACGCTGTCACCCCACTCCGCAGCCAACCATGCTGCATCGCCCTTCTCCTGTGGAGCCACACACAAAAGATGAGACAAAGAGAAAAGGCCAGACTGCCATAACACTGCAATCATACCAGGAAAGGGAAGAGAACAGTCTCTGCCCCTGGTGTCCTGTGGGCAGGAGGGGGTGAGGCAGCACCTGATCCAGAACGACAGACAACACTCCTGCTGCTGGCAGAGGCAGCTCTCCACCCTCACTTTGAGCAGAGAAAAGGCATCACTGAATTATCCCCCAACAAATTCCCCCAGTCCACCTTCAGAAGAAGGAGGGAATTCTCTCCTTACTGTTATTTGTGTTAACATCAATCCTAGTCCTGCATCAGAAGACACATGATGGGATAGTAAATTTTTAGCTTACAATCCTATTCAGTTTTATTGCTACAGGTTTTGTAAGGAAAGGCATGCTCAGTATCCCAACATTGCCAACCTTCCACATGGGGCACGTGCTGATTGTAGGCCAATGGAGAGAACTGTTGTCCATTTTAGGAGCTCTCTAAACAAAGACACAGAGTCTACTTTAGAAATTACACATTGTTTATTCTGTGCAGGTTGCAAGGTGTAGGTTTCCACAAATCAAGCACATTATGGGGTAAAAAGATACATATTTTATACAGTAAAATTTACATAATAAGCCTCTCTACTACACATCCATGCCTACCTAATGCATATTTATTTGTATGACAATCTTAAGTAATGCTTGAAACACAAAGTTCTTTATTAAGCAACTTCTATTGCAGAAGTTATCAGACAAAATATCTACAAAAGGTGAGAAAATTCAGCTTGAAGACATCAATCCCTTTCATAGAAGTTTTCTGACTACATCAGTTACATTTACAAAAGGTGAGAAGATTCAGCCTGGGGAGAGAAAATTCAGGTTGAAGACATCATGAAGAGGCTGTAAGGATGGCCAGTGAGTTTCTTTTACCAGTTCATAGGGAGGAGAAAACATTAGAATCTTCATCTAAAGTAACTAACCTACTTAGATACAAATTCCAAACTCAGGTACCTCCAGAAACATTTATTGCTGTTGGTCACTTTAATTTTACTATCTTCAATTACTGAGTTTTAATCATAATCTACAATATTGTGTAATTTTATTGTCAATTGATCATTTGACCATGATCAATTCTGAATCATGGACAAATGAAATCACTGAAAAAAGGCGTGAGAGAAAATTGAGACACAGTGGTTAACATCCCCAAAATGTGAGATTTGCCTCACCCAGAAGACACAATGGGATCACCACAAATGCTCTCACTTGTGTTGCTTTCTACTTCTGAACAACTAAATGGATGTATTTTGGAAAAAAGGAAGAAAGTATCATAAACATGTAAGTGAATATCTGCCTGCTCAGCAGAAAATCATCTTTACAAGTACCACAGTACATCTGATGAAAATGAAGAATCTGGTTTCTCCAGGACCCACAGCTTTTGTAAATCAAGACAACTGCAGAAGATACAAAGTAAATTGGAATAACCCTCTAATAACAACAAAGACTCTGCTACTTGTTCCGTGGGTGAAATCTGACAGTGCCTACAGGCTCCAGGAATGGACCAAGAGGGCCTGAAGGATATGGAGACAGATCTGGTACCCAGTGAAGCTGCATTTCATGCTTGCCAGTTATTTTCACCAGCCTATAGCGCAAAGGATCCAGGTAAAAGCATCCGGTCTCTGATATTCCGCAAAGCTTTCCTCCTCTAATGGTATGAGGTCACCATCAGGCAGCAGAAACTCCCATTAATCAGCTATTTGTAAGATCAGGTTTCAGGGTGGGGAAACAAAACGCCTTCCCAGGCTGCAAGTCATTCCACAGAGAAAGTGGATACAAGGCAGGACAAGAGAAAGCACTTACAGTGAACACTAAGGGCTGGAGCCCACAACTGTTACTTTTGTCATCCTTCCTTCCCATCTCCCTAAAGAGAAGGAAGGTATGAGGCGGGACAATATTTAAGGCATCCATCAACAAAGTGGGGGATTTTTACAAGCCTTTGTGCTGTCTGAGATGCAGACAGGAGCCAGCAAGCTCTCTGTATTGCCACCTAGCCGGAAAGCTCTTCAGGTACCTGTGGCAGCCACAGCGCCCCTCACAAAGGACCAGCTCTTCCAAAATACTGCCACTGATCTTCAAACAAGACACCGGAGCCTTCTGATCACATAAAAATTACTTACTGGTAATTGAATGTGCTTATAAGGTAGATAACAATGCAAACAGCAAGCTATAATGAGGAGTGATGACTGCAGAGACATGACAGCAGGAGACAGGGATGCTGCTTCTTGTGAGAAAGGATGACACCCAGATGTCTTTCAAGTAAGAGTCCTACACTTGGCAATGCCAGCAAAGGGCTTTCACGGTTCACATCCTGCACCTGGGGAACACAGGCACATGCTGGGGCCACCCAGCTTGGCAGAAAAGTGGGGTTGCTGGTGGACACCAGGTTAAACATGAGCCAGCGATGTGACCTTGAGGCCAATAGTGTCCTGGGCTATGGCCAGCAGGTCGAGAGTGCTGTACCCAGCGCTGGACTCTCCAGCACAAGGGAGACAGGGACAGACTGAAGAGAGCCCAGTGAAGGGCCACAAGGATAACAGAAGGACTGGAGAAGAGCAAGCTCAGGGAGTCTCACCAATGTACATAAATACCTGAAGGGGAAGTGCAGAGACGAAGGAGCCAGTCTCTCTCCAGGGGTGCCAGTGACAGAACAAGAAGAAATGGGCACAAACTGGAACACAGGAGGTTCCCTCTAAACATCATAAAACCATTTTTCCCTATGAGCACTGGCACAGGCTGCCCAGGGAGGTCTTGTAGTCTCCTACCATCTTGGAGATACTCAAACACTGCTTGGACAAGCTCGTGGGCAGCCTGCTCTGAGTGACTCTGCTTGAGCAACAGGTTAGCAAATGAGCTCCAATGGCTCCTTCCAACCTCAACCAGTCCGTGATTCTGTCAAAAGACCTATGGAAAAGTCCACAAGATAACAATGCCAAGGACGGCCCATTGGGAATGTCACAGGAGGCAGGACACACTGCTTCAAGGGGTTATTGTGCTACTGAAGCCCACATCACATCACAAGCAGCTCGAGGCAGCACTGCCCATCTCCTGGCCAAGTCCAACATCAACACAAGTCCATGAGAACTTCAGCCCAGCAGACTCTGCCACACATTTACATACCAATTCCTTGCTCCAAGAGCCCAGCAGAGGCCCAGGACACTGACATGGCAGCAGCACCTGCTCTCCAACACCTGCAACCTGGAAACACACCGAGGACCCCACCAGTCAGTGTATGGGAACAGCCACTGGTACTGAGACAAGAGGTTTTCCCAGCCACATTCCAATGGATGTTGCTCCCAGGTGCTGGACTGCCACAACACAGAACACTAGCTACAAAAAGCCTTCAGGAGGAGTCAGACCTCCTGATCAGCACTGAGCCCCTATATGTATCTTAACTGACCACGATTTTAAACATTCTAATGAGCATGAACTGATGTTGCAAATCAAGCAACACTCTTACATTTCTACTAACCCACTTTGCATTCTGCAGACAGCCACCACCATTCCCTTGGGACGTAAATTTCCCTAGAAGCAGTTTTCAAGCAACAAGAGGTCTGAAGGCACCTCCCACATGGCAGAGGCCCATCTGGCTTTCCTAACTCCAAGAAGCCACACTAACATGCCCTAGACATCCCTGTAAAGCTTTTATGTGCATTCACACATGCACACGCATCTTGGCATCAGTGCACAGTGTGATGAACAATCACTGCAGAAATCAGCATTTAGGGCACACAGTGATACTTGTCTTCAAGAGAGGAAGAACACAGAACACTAGGAAAGCAGCTTGCATAAATCAAAAGGTTTCATTAAGAGTGGACCCAGTAAGGCCTATTTTCCCTGGGGATTTCTGCAGGTGTCCCTAGCCCTTATTTCATCCCAGTTCTACTCCTACATGTCCCTCGAGCAGACCCCAGAAAGCAACAGTGTGTGCGCATGCTGGACCCACCTGCCCCGGATTCATGTGCCAACTATCCTGCTGCCACCAATCACCTGCACGCTGCCAGCTCTGTCCGTCCTTCCAACATGCAGGACCTCCACATGGCCATTCTCTTTCACTATTCACCAAAAAGACACCCCAAAAAATTTAAGTAACCTTTTCATTTAACAAATATGTCTGAAAGCAGCCACCAGTTTCCTAAGTTATTTGGGGCAGCTAACAGAGCAATCACAACAGCTTTGTTTCCTTAAGAGATCAAGCTAAACCAAACACTTAGCCAGTAAAAATAAGGAATGTTCTATGCACCAGTACAAATACCGGGCCCACAAAGGTGGTAAAGGGACTGAAACATCTGTCACAGGAGAAGGAGCCAAGAGGGCTGGGGCTGCTCAAGAAGGCTCTGGGAGATCTGAACAGCGTACTCAAGTACCTGCAGGGAGCAAGGATGAGGGGGCCAGACTCTGCTCTGGACAGCAGGCAGTGGGCACAAGGGAAACCACACAGAATTTTGAACACAAGGACACACATTTTTCCTGCGAGGGGTCAGACACTGGGACAGGTGGCCCAGAGAGGCTGCAGAGTCTCCACCCATGAAGATGTTTAAACTCTAAGCAGGTCTTGGACAACCTGTTCCAGCTGCCCCTGACTGAGCAAGGGTGTGGGACTCAATCTCAGGAGGTCACAGACACACTAGAGGAGTCTGTGATTCCACAGACCACCACACCACACAAGCAATAATGACCCTACACTCACACATACGTTTCCTATGTTCGTGTGTACCCTATGAAACAGATGGAAGAAAACAAAATCACCAAAAATCTGGTGCAATCCTGTATCTTCAGTAGCTGGGAGGTCATGGAAAATTGCAATATTGTATACTAAGCTCCCTAATGACAGCAACTGACAGCACTGCCTCATACCAAGGAACTTCTATTCTAAATCCACTTGCCCAGATGCTTCTGCTGCCCTATTTTAGGACAAGTGAAAAACATGGAGTCTCTACAACCTAAGCGTTTAGAAAATAAAGCATTAATCTGCTTTTGGCAAAGATTGATTTAAAAGATGATATATAGAATTGTCTTAAGACAGTAATATTGAGAAGGAAAAGTTTCCTTTATGGCCTTAAGTGAAAAGGAAGTTGTTTCCCTGTCCACGGCAGGGGTGTTGGAACTAGATGATCTTTAAGGTCCCTTCCAACTCAAACTATTCCATGTTTCTATGACTCTACGATTAACCCTAATTTAACAAACCATACCTGTACAATCTGTTTGTGCACAACTGCTGCATAAAGATGAACAGCAAGGTGTGATGGCTCTGCATGGTTGTAATCAGCCAATACAATGCACATTTTAATGCCAGAACAATGCCCACCTGTGGTTCCAGCTACTTTGAATTTAATAAATTAATATAAAGTAACTATAACTCAGGGTCCTTTGAAAGGATATTGCAAGAGAACAGATCAGTTTTTCATCTCCAACCTCTCAGCGTCAATTTAATTGTGGTAATTGGCACTCACACACAGAGAGGAATCAAGACTGAGGTCAAATCCTGTTTCCAGGGGAGGATCTTCCCAGTTAGAAGTGAAGATCCCACCCAAGACTTGAGGCACAACCCAGGACACTGATGCTGCTGGAGAGGTGGGACAGACAGTCCCTGGTCACTATGGCACTGTTTCAGAGCAGTAATGCATATTCTAGGAAGAAAACAATTTTCTGGTTTTTGATTGTGTACAATGACCTAGTAGACGGCAGAATTCCCTGTCATACACAGATTTGCATCCCCATAACATGTAATTTACTACAGAGTAAGCAGTGCATGGGAAACAGGTGCAGATAAATAATGTACTTTGTTATATACCGAGGGAAACAGCAGCCGTTTATTCTATGTATGACCTTGTAATAGGGGGTTTGTAGAGGCAGAATGCTCATTTATTCTCATAAGAAACACATTATCTATTCCTTCCCAAGTCTTCTTGCAGACACCTCTCCCACTTACACTGAGCTGTGTATAAGGATGACAGAGTATCTTCACCATCATCATCACTGGCACTTTTTAAATCTCACTTCTATTGAATACCATCAGCAAATTGTATTCTGCCACAGTTCCCAAATTTCCTTGCAAGGAACGTAACTGCTATCACTACATTTGCTTCCAGAAAACACGTCCTGTATCTAGTAAGCCCAGAACAGAAACCCACCCCAGTCCAAAGATGCAAGATGATTCCAATTGGACTGTTCCAACCCCCATTTGCAGTCCCATTTTTTCCCCATAACTAGTGCACTTTAAAAATTATTATTTCTCAGAAGCTGCAAAATGCTGTCTCTACACAACATAAATATGCCTCATGTACTCAGAATAACTTTTCAACCCCTACAAGCATTCAAAAGATTTTTAGGATCATTTTTTAGTCCATTAATACATAATTAGAACTTGGGACTAGAACTTTTAACTGACTGGCTCTTGCTTTCAGTATCAATAATGGACCACAAGTGTCCTCCGCACCGAGGTACCAAGCTTCCCACACACGATTATTAAGCAACAAGAACATGTCTATGAAAATTCTGCATGTGCTTTACACCATTCTCCAGTTCAACAACTATTTCATTAATTACCACTTAATTTATTTTATTAATTACCCCAAACTAAATCAGAACTTGACTCCTAGGAAAGCAACTGAATCTTAACTCTTCTGCTCTTCCTTAGTCTAAAAGACAGAAAAAACCCACTTTTTAAGAAGTTTAAAGGAGATGATGTGGTGGGATGACGTGGTGAGGATGGACTTTTTTCAGCATCAATGCTCTATCCCAGCTCACAGACCGTCACTCCAAGAGGCTGAACAGCAATCCCTATGGCTCCCAGCCTTCAAGGCTGAAAGGATGCTCTGTATTTCAGCAGGGACAGGCGCAGATGCAGCAAGATGACAGAGCGCAGATCACCTCCCCTCTGTCTTGTCTACATCCGAGTCCCTGTAACCCGAGGATTCTCCTTCCGCTCTATCAGAGGGGTTGGATTTCTCATGAGCCACTTCCAAACAACCCCCTAGCTGGGCAACCCTGCCTCGGCTCTCCCGGGAGCGCATCCACGCTCCAGGAAACGGCAGGTGCTGACTTGGGAACGATTTTATTAAAACTCAAGGCATAGTTTCGATAAAAATAAGTTTCAAAAATAAGTGGTAATACTCTAAAGGCAATTCCTTGCTCCAACGAAGCAGCTTACAGCTGACATTGAGAATGCTGGACGGCTGCACATATTACCCATTTTAAAAACTATTTTTCACACGACAAATTATGCTGACCCCTCCGGATGCTGTTGGCATTGCAAAGTGGATTCCTAATTCCTTAGGAATTCCACAGGATTGCAGCTATTTTGGTTCGGTTTTTTTCCCTCCCGCTGTCACGGGGCAGCTCAGCCGCAGTGGCCCCGGCCCAGCGGTGCGGCGGAGCAACCGGGCCGGGCCTGCCGGGGTCGGAGGAGCCCCGGGGGCGGGAACCCCGCGGGAGGGGATGCGCCACGCCGGGCCCGGGCCCGCCCCCGCACTCCGCTTCTAGAAGGTACCGGAGGCCGCTGCCCGGGGCCCCCGCCGCCCCCCCCCCCCCCNACGGAGCGGAAGCCTCTGAGAGGTGGCCTCGCCGCAGCCCTGAGCCGCCCCCGCCACCCCCTCGGCCCTCCCGCTCCCCTGCATTGGGGTCCCCGCCCGGCCGCGGCCAAGATGGTCGCGGGGCGGCGGCGCTCACCTCCTCGGCCTGCTTGCGCAGCGCCTTCTCCCGCTCGTACTGCGTGAGCAGCTGCTCGTTGTCCTCCCGCAGCAGCTC
>VZTG01003618.1:467662-483648 GCA_013397845.1 Melanocharis versteri | reverse complement strand
ACCTCCTCGTCGTAGCAGTGGATGAGCCGCTCGAACTCACGATAGATGCTGTTGGCGAGGCCCGAGACCCGCTCCGACATCACCGACCCCGAGCAGTAATCATCGCCCGGGTACCCCCCCACGCCGCCATCGTCCAGCTGGATCTCCAGCATCCTGCCGGCCGACAACCCTCGGCCCCGCTCCGCTNGCACCCGAGCCCCGCGGCAGACAAAGGGCGGCGCTGCGGCGCCAGCCGCGCACCGGGGCTCCACGCAAGGCGCGAAGGGCGCGCGCGAGGCCCCACGCTGCGGCGTCACGCGCAGGGACACCGAGCAGCAGCCAGCGTGTGCCCGGGTCGCCACACATCTCGGACACGCACTGGCTCTGCGAGCCGCGTTAGAGACCCGGCACAGCCGGGGTAATTGTATTTCCAAGATCAGGCAGCCGTAGTTACTACAGAGAAAGCAGACAAGGACCTGTTCAGAGACGAACTGACAGTCAGCCAAATTGGCCATCTCAAGTCTTAAAATAAAATCCAGCACAACCATCGAATTTCATCAGTAGATTTCCCAAAGCAGCAGCAGCACACACCAAATTACGGGCAGCAGCTCCAACACCCTAAGCAGCCTCCAGCACCCTCAGCATGTGTCACAGGAGTCAGAATCTGCCACGTCCTGGGATGAGCTGAGTTTGGGCTGTAGAGTTGGAGGAAGAAAGCAGGAATCATTCTTCTCCGTACTGAGACCAGCCCGGCAGGAGAGAGAAATAAGGGGTTGGTTTGGGAAAAGGCTCCGCACACCTTCATTTGGCTTAGAGCTCTGAAGAAGAGTGCAATTCCAAAGTCGTGACTAGCAATGACCCTAAAAGCTTCATATTGCACAAAAGGAAAGAACTTTAACCTTGCCCAGCAAGCATAATTGCAATGGGAATATCACATCTCACTTGTAATCAAGAGTTTTAAGTTTTATGACTGTTTTGTTCTATGTTACATCATTATAGCTGACTACATGCTGATAGACTATAGATTCAGAGCACAGCAGCTTTTAGACAGCTGCTTTTATAGCAAAAACCTGTTTGTCTCTAAAAAAAGGAGAATTGAAAGGGAAGGAATGGAATGGAATGGAATGGAATGGAATGGAATGGAATGGAATGGAATGGAATGGAATAGAATAGTATTGAATGAAATAGATGTAGTTCACTAGGAAGGGTCCTACAATAATTGTGGCTGAGGTGTAATTAGTTATGGGATGGATCACCAATAGATCATGAGGCATCTGAATTAACAGCCAGATTTTCAAATGTTTCCACACAGAGCATGCCCAGCCAAGCGCATCAGAGGCACTGAGTGCATAGATATAAGAAACAAATGTGGAAGAAATGTGAAAAAACTCCTGCTCAAAAATTTAAAACCCAACAAGTCACCCATATTGGGCCCTGATTCACTCTGTCTAATACGGGAAACTCTATAGACCAAGAGTTGTACTGTCATTCACAACAAACACAGGATGGCAACAAACATGAGAATGTGCTTTATTAAATGCATGATTGCATTTAAAATATTATTAATAAAAATGTACAGGTGAACAGAGAGAGAAGCAAGGCAGGCAAAGAGGTAAGGCTTATTCACTAATTCCATATTACACTGAATTTCTAATCTCATGTAATCTAGAGAGCATGTAAAAACATTTATAAAGTTTTCTTGCATTTTGCCCACATACATAAGAAACTGAAACAACGGAAGTGACACAAACTAAAGCCTGTTGAACCACAGAGCCTGATGAGCTCATGGCATTACCCACTCTTCTGTCTCTAATCCCAACAGGTCTAACAGGCATCCCTGAGGGGAGGGGATATCAGCTGAACTGCATCCTCCTTTCTACAACAGAATCCTGGTTCAGGTCCAGTGACATTGTTAAAGCTCCTGCTGAAAGAGAGTGATTGCCTTAACTTAAATTGTACATTAAAATATACATTCCTATATTTATAAATTCATAAATAACTTGAAGCCTGGAGATGAGTCAAGAAATGGCAGGAATGATAGGTACTGCCATGTGTGAGAAAGAGCTAAAATACCACTTCCCGATGAAAGTTGGCAAGCAAAATATTTGCTTATTCTACTCCTTTTGGGGTTTTATTGCATCTAGCATAGGAGTTTATCTAGGATTCAAATTGTTATTTGCTTAGCACTAACACCATACTAAAAACTGACTGTGCTACAGATATGCAATTGTGTTATGGATGCGAATAAGTATTTTTAGGTGTCTTGGTTTGAAAGACACGTGTCTGCCAAGGAAGGTGGGAACCTCCCTTGGAATAGAAAACGTGACCCGCTTCCCTCCAAATTATTATAACTCCGAAATTACAGGGCTTTCAGGCAAAGATATGATAAAAGGAATAACAGTTCTTTACTAGTAGATATATATATGTATAACAAGGCAAACAAACAACAACAACGGGAGCAACAACAAACAAAAATACAGAAACCCAACCACAGCCGTCTCTCGACTGCAGGCACTTTGCCTTCGGTGCAGTTTCGGTCACAGCCAGTAGCGGCGCTGGTGGCTCCCGGCCGGGCAGGGCGGGTGCGATGATTCCCCCGCGGCTGCAGGGGGCGCTGTGGCACGAGCTCAGCTGCCTCTCTCCACACGGTAATGGCGACTCAGCCGGTGGGACAGAGAGAAAAGGGGCTTTATCTACAAACCCACAGGGGCAGCCCGTCCCAGTGCGCCTCCGGATGGCAAAGTGGGCTGTAGCAGGAACCTCGGAGCACTTGCTGGAACAGCAGAGGTGGGCACACCCAGGGTTGATGCGTGGAAAAACTCTAAAACTTGTTAAAGTTGTAAAGTAGGTATGTTTATTTTAGCGCTGGGCGCATGGGGGATAAGCTCCTCCAAAAACATGCACAACCTCAGCGCCACTTATCTCTGTATTTATCCTGTAAAATGTTACATATGTATCAAGTTTCACAATATGCCTATACATATTCATTACCTAGTCCCGCCCAGCCTCGCTTCGTGTTATAATGAGCTTTCATATAATTGCGTCTGTGCAGTAGTCCATTTGCACTTGCGCAGTATTTCCTGGTCATCGTGGGTAGAGGTCGCTGGGATGAAGATCAAGTCTTCTTCAGGTTTGAACTTTTTACCTTTGTTCTTCTTGGCATGCTCTCTGGGTCCTTGGTTGAAGTCCAAACCTTGCAGCTGGTTCGAGCTGGTCTCAGGGTCCGAAACCAGGACCTGTGGTCACGGTTGCTTCCCTTTATCAATAGTCTTGCACCCCTCCTTTCCCTTTGGCAAGCGCAGCAAGTAACAAGTAAGCGGCACACATTGTCTAGCAAGCAAGCCTGTTAATTTGCTTTTAACGATTTCCTTTTAACCCTTAAGTTCCTTAATTCAGGGTGACAAACAAAATGTGGCAGAAAACTCCGCAGCCTTAGCAGGAGCCACAGGGGTCAGATGGACACGGGGTGTTGGGTTAGGGTGTAGCGAAAAAGCCCAAGGCAGCGGCAGAAAGCAGCGGGGCTGGGCAGCAGCAGGCTGGGCTTCTCCATAGCTTCTCCATGGCCGCATGCAGCCAGGGAGACCCGCCCTCCGGGAAGGGGGAAGGGTTCGGGGTCCCAGATTTTCTCTGGAGGCACCTGAGTAGATGGTGAGGGTCCTTTCCAGTCACATCGGGTATTACTAAGGTCTCAGTTCAACGACTGCTTTTACAAGCAGAGGGTCACCCAAGGTAAAGAAGAAAGCAGGAACGGGCTGACTCCGCAGTGGCAGCAAATTCTCTCGTGGTAGCAGCAGTTTGACTGTTCCCCTCTGATCCCAAGAGCGAGAGAGAGAAGAGCTGAAACCCAGCCCCCTGACCCCGCGGCCAAAAGTATCCAGGTGTCTCTGCCATTCCCAAGAGAAAAGCCCCCTGCTAAGAGGCTGCAGCCAGCTGCACTCCTTCCCCCCACCTTGGCCACTTCTTTTGTCTCTCTTAAGTACTGGTCGTTATTATCTCTTAGGCAATAGATGAGAGAAAATTCCCTGGGGGGGGGGATCCTAACCTCCAACGTTAGGTTTCTACTTTGATGGCACACAACCAAGGAAAATATGATATTGTTTTTAGCACCTAGAATTCACCTTCAATTAGTATTGAGCTGAAATTCAAGGTGTTGTTTCTACAGAAAGAGATGGACAATACCATAGGACAGTTGTGGTAGAGGAAGAATTTATGTAAACCAGGTTTTCTTTACAAGTGATTATTCTTGTTTAAAAATACACGGACAGCAGGAGCTACTTGTGCTTTTCGTTCAATAAGGCAGTATGTGGAGGAGTGACTGACAATATTTAGCTCCAGGCATGGGAGTGTATAAAACCTTTTTTTAGGTTTCTCTGTCTAGAATAAGAACTGGTTAGTGGCATTCCTATTTAAAAGTTTAAAAGGAATGTGTGATTTGGCTTCAAATAGTTTAATGAAGTTCATCTCCCACTGCAAAAGCTTCTTCTATACTTGTTAAGGTTAGGAAAACCCATTGTGGTAGTTTTACAAAACCTCATTCACCAAGTAATTTCTGAACTGTGGCAGTGACTGGTGCTTTGGCCAGGGAATGTGTTACAGAGATCATCAGCCTTCATTTTTAAATAGACAACCTGCCATACATCTTGGAAACCCTTACCAGTATTTCCACCTTTAAAGTTTTTATTTTTAGTTTACAGCCATAAGGTCTCCTACAGGACTCAGGAGCTATCATCTCAAATCAGACATCATCCTTGTTCGGTACTCAGAGACCACAGACTACTGTTTCTGTTTGTTCTGTTCTCATCTGGCTGCAGACTCTGTGTAGTTTTCTACATTACTACACAGAATTTCTATTAATTAAATGGGCTGAAAAAAATAGATAAAGCTATGGGTTGGATACCTTCACAGTCAGGAAATTTTTGTATAGACTAGTTGTGTCCATCTGAGCACTCCATCATCATTTGGCAAACAATACTCTCATTAGCCAAATGTTGTTAATGGCTTCAGTGTAGTATGTTGCTCTCTCTAACCAATAGAGAAACAGGAGCGTACACTGGTTTGTTCTCTCTAATCCTTTATATTGCTTCAGTGTAGTAAGTAAGTGGCACTGGTATAAATGTGCACAATAAACAAAATAAAAATATGTTCAACTAGGCAAGACTGTGAAAATACCAAGCAGGATCTCAGGCCGCTGCTCCCTGTTCAACACTAACGGTACATCAAGGAGGTGTTTGGAAGTTTCTGGCAGCACTGCACCCAGTGCCTCAGTCTGCAGAGGATGGAGAAGGGAAAAATAGAATGGGAAGGGAAGGAAGAGAGAAGGGAAAGCAGAAGGGGAAGGGAAGTCAGGCCTTGTAGGGAAGGCTCAGGAGAGGCTTTGTTTAGTGTTCATAAAACATTAGTGAAAGCAACTTTCATTCTGGGTGAAACCCCTGAGATTCACAAACATGGATTTCTGCATCCCTGAAAGCAACTCCAACTCTTTCTTTGTACTCTATTTAAGTTCTTTAAAGGACATAAAAAAGCAGAGGTGAATTCACTATAAGCAGTGATTCTGTATTTGAAATGCTTCAGATAGTTATATTTTTTACAACATTTTGATCAAAACACAGATTTATAAAATTTGCTATAACTTTTTTTCAATCGGCTGGTTTGATGAAGGTTAAAGTGCCCTGCTCATTGCTGTGCTGAGGTGGTTTGGCAACAGAAAAGTTATTTTCTCCTCTGCCTCTCTTCAGCGCACTTCAGTAGCATTTTCTGGACAGTGTTAAAAATGGCATCTTTGCCTAAGGCAAATGTCTTTTTGCCACAGTCCCCCAAATTAGCTCATACCCAGTTATTGTGCACGTTTTGATCTGTAACAATAAACTGCTGGACTTGTGCACTACCTACCTTGTCGCCAGCACTCACAGCTGAAGGTCCCCTGAGAGCTTTGTCATGTGTCAGGAAATGATGGGCGAGTGGTGCAGCATTCCCTTCTAACGGCATTGTGCTAATTGCCAAACCCTGAGTGCAGTGGGATCTACTCTGAGGAGCTGAAGGATAGCAGTCCTGGTCTTCCAGCTCTGTATTCTACTAGTTCTCATTGCTGTGTTATTGATATCAAAGTGTGCTTTTCAGTGAAGATGATAATCACATTCACAGCGGACATGAACACCACAAGTGCATGCAAAGTGTAAGTTCAGAGTTGTTTTCTTTCTATTAGCTTGCATGTGGGCTTTATTAGTTTTTTCATGCATATTAATTTGATGAGTAGACCTTGAACTGAAGGTAAAAAAGATTTCCTGAGTGAGGCCAAGATGTTCTAGCCTGCCGATCTTAGACATTTTACTCCCTGCCCTATAAAGTATAGAGGGGACAGTAAAAGTGAGCTGTGTTATACATAAACCATGGCCTCTGCTAGGACAGGTGTCTCATGTTAAACTAAGAAAGAGCTAAGAAGTGTAGTAAAATATGCAGAGGCTCATGATAATCCCAGAAACGCTGGCTGCTGTTAAATGTTTTATAGTAGCCCTTCTGCACCCATCCAGTGAGAGACAGAAAGATGGACAGAGGAGGATGGGAGATAGCCAATGTCACTTTTGTCCATATATTCAGTACCAGCATGCTGCTTTCTTCCCCTGTCCTGGACTCCAACCCCAGCTCCACTTTTCCTGCTGTACTCCTGTCACCAAAACTGCGGGAAAAAAACAAAAACTCTCCAACACTATATTTGAAGTGATAGAGAATCAGATGTTACTTTATTTTCTGGCCAGGATGTGCCAATGAAAATATTCCAAACACAAATGCATTTGCAGGATTTTTCCCCAGAGTTTATACAATCAAAACCCATAGAGATGTACTGTCTCAAAGTTCACTGGTCTAGAGTTGAGCACCCCCCAGTATTCAGTTTCCCATTGGATCTGAATTTTTTCCACCTCCGATGTTAATTAGATTTTCATTCTTCGAATTCTTATCAATCTTTTCTGGACCAGATGTCTCCAACTCTGCCAGAGGCAGCATCTGAGGGTAGATGTTCGTAGATGGCCACTGATGTTCCCTTGATTTTCCATCGATGTTCCCTTAATGGTCTTTATTTCTTTGGGGCTACTCCCAGGCTGTTGACTAGACCCCACCTGGTGGAATAATGCTTTGAAAAGAAACTTAAAATTCATTTTCCTGGGGCAAAGGCAAACAAAACTCCTTGACTAAAGTTATACACATATTTTTAAACTGGTATGTTTTCCAACACTATCAGCTGACAAGATGCAGGTGCAGACAGGCCTGGCTGGGGACATCTTCTTCAGGCAAGAAGGTGCAGCTGCACACACCTTAGTGCCTCAAAGATTTACAGCAACTTCCGCATTTATTTCCATTGCTTTGTATAAAGTAATGTGTCTCGGTTTAGAGACAAATTTAGGAGAAAACGCTCTGGAATTAATGTTTCCTCTGAATAAAAGGGTTTCAACAATCCCTTCCCACCAATAAGAAATGAATGTTAGTGGAAGAAAGTGAAAAAAACCAGCCGTTTATTGACAAACCAAGTGCCCACATGGCACAGGAAAAAAGTGAATAAATGCTAGATACTGAATTGTCAGAACCTTACCTCACACCCACACCGGAACAACAAAAAAAACCCAAAAAAACCCCAAACCCAAACCAACCAACCAAAAAAAACCCCAAACAAACACAAAAAAAAAACCCTACCAAAATGCCAGGGAAAAGGAAAAAAACCAACGATTGACCACATGTCACGGAGGAGGGGAAAAAAATGGCTATGGCTTTTGTCTCAGGGAAGAAAAAAAACCAGAAGGTTCATGCAGCAGCTCAGGAAAAAAACATGGGAACCCGGTGAATCTCTGACGTTGGTCTCCTCTTCACAGCAGATGAAGCTGGTGGATTTAGGGTCCTTTCTTTTGCTGGATCAGCTTTTCTGAGGACTGGGGCCAGGACAAAGCAGCCGCTCGGCTCCCCTGCTTCTCCCGTTGATAATCCTCTCTAATCTCAGACCAAACCAAACTGAACAGTTCAGGAAATAAAAAAAAGCCACTGAAGGATTGTTGCCTCAGTCTCCAATGCCAAGGCAAAGGAAAAAACTTTTTTGCCTAAGCTAACAAAAACCAAAGCTAGCTAAGCAACAAAGAGAGCCCACTCTACCCAACACCACAGATGCCTGGGGACTGAGGTTTCAAAAAGCCCACGAAAGAGTCCCAAGGTTCTCCCCTCCCCCGGACTCACTTTAAAGCCACAGCAACCATTTCTGGGCCTAGAGCAGAGGATCAGGGAATAGAAAACCACCCCAAGACACAATCTATACAGGAGAAAGACTTTAGCAGAGACACCAGAAACCTAAGCTGCATCTAAAAGAGACTTTCAGAACAAATTTCAGGTGACAGACAGATGCTCAGGTATGGCAATAAAGGGTGCAGGACAAGTACCAAAGAGTCAAGTCGCCTTTATTAGAGGCTCAGCAAAGAGGGAAATTCTTCCTCTGTGACAAGAACGAAGAATATAATTAACTAACAGGTCTGCTTAACTCGGTGCCATAGTAAATCCACAGTGAGTTTATGTCCGTGCTGAACCCATGGGAGAGATGGTCTCTAAGCTAGTTGGGATGAGCTACAGCAAATGGAGCAGCAATGCCAGGGAAGGGGATTTATTAATTATATGAAAGAGAGCTCTTAGCAGCAGGACATTACAGGACAGAAAGAACAGCTCATCCCTCAGACACTGAAGTGTGCAAACACACACCAGCATGGGGTTTCCTGCCACTGTAAACACTTCTGCTTCCTGCTATTCACTCCATGCTTTGGGATTTTCCTCCCTTCCAGGCCCGATGTCAGCAGCACATATCACTGACAAGCCTCAGACAACAGCAGCAGCAAAGAGAGATCTGGCAGCAGAACATCCCCTGGGGACCCAGTGAGCCTGAGAGGAGACATGGGCTGATCAGTGAGAATAACATACAGCCATTAGAAGGAGATGGCAAAGTATGTTAAGTGACTACATAATAATCCTCTTGCTGCCTCTGTTTTCAGAGGAAACACACATTTTATTGCAAAATTAAGTATAACACCTGACAAAATCCCTCTCCTGCCTGAAAACATTATCCTTACTACAGCCGTACTTTAACTTGACTATTCATGACTGAAGAGAATTTTTCTCTTCAAAAGGATTTAATACATGTCACAAAAAAAATCTTGCTGTTTTCTCTTGCATAAAGCAATCACTTGGGAAGAGAATGCAAATAATGACATATGCTTCAATAAGTTAAGTGTTAAAGGACTGTTCAGAACACTTGAGGAGTTCCCTGAGACATAGAGCTTGGTGACAGAAAATCCAGATAAAAAAGAGGAAGCATATACCAGGAGAGATTGCCTGTTTTCAGATAGAAAATTGAATCTATTAAATCAGAAAAAAACTGGCACAAGAAGGTCAGGGGCAGGAGGAGGACTTGATACTACTTTCAGTGAGCTTTCTGTAACACATTAAAATTACAATTATCTGCATAGGTTTTTATGAGAGGACTAAAACCAGGACTTCCAAGAGCGCTAGAAAATAACAAAAGTGATACAGTTTTGCAATAAATTTACAGTCAAGGCAAAATGTTATGATGATAGATTTACGGATGCACAAGTGAAAGAACAAGGTAATAGTTCAAATGAAAATCATAAT
The DNA here is from genome assembly GCA_013397845.1 of Melanocharis versteri. Classification (NCBI taxonomy): domain Eukaryota; kingdom Metazoa; phylum Chordata; class Aves; order Passeriformes; family Melanocharitidae; genus Melanocharis; species Melanocharis versteri. Next base: position 474,018 of record VZTG01003618.1, on the reverse strand, counting down.
GACTGTGCATCTAAAAATTCAAGTTAATAATTAAGATGAGTGGGATTTGACAGAACATAAGAGGCCAAATAGCCAAGAAACAATACTAAACTCACAGATATCCTTACAAGGTAGAACCTAAGGCAAACCTTGAGTAAACCAACTTCTGATAAACATGCTCCAGGATTTACAAGTCATCATGGATCCTCCTCATCAAAGGGTTTCTTCAAGGATGGTTTCCATAGATTGTGTTCAGAATCTCCGTCTTACTTGTCAGCTAATTGATTTTTTTTTATCAAATATTAATCTTCTTCTTTGAAGCAATAATGGAAGAAGAGAGCTCCTTCTCTATCTGGATTGGTCTGATTCTTGTCCCATAATTGCTGTGAGTAGATGAGGTTTCTGACGCACTGCTGCTTCTTCAGTTTTAATTTTTTTGCTCTCCCTCCTCTATTTCCAATGTAAAGGCCCACACCTCATCTACTCCATAAGGGCTTGTTACTAGATACAGGATGGAAATAGTGACACTCTTCAGGTTCTGATGGAAAATGCTATTGTTCAAGGTTCAGACTGACATCCCATATGATTTCTGGATCGTAGGTTTTTAATCAGTCATGTCTATTAGATCTGATTTGCTCTTGGGAAGCTCTCACAACAGCACAGACACCAGAGTTGCTGACATGTGGATTCAGGAGGAAGTATTAAACCTGGCCATGATCAGAAAATTAACGGATGAAGTACCTGAAATATTTTTATGCCTGTCCCTTTCCTCGCTAAAGACAGCCTAGAGATTCTTCTAGACACAGGGTAGGCTGAATCTGTACAAACATTCATGCCACCATTACAAATCCCTCATGAGTATCTGACCTCTCCATCACTAGTCCTATATCCTCATTCTCACTAAGGGCTTAGAAATCCAACTCACACCCAATCTATATTCCATGTCACTTAGGAGCTGGTGCTAAAAAGGGGGAAAAAGAGGAAAATTCAAAAACTGAATTAATTCTACACAAGAAGTTCAAACAGCCTGTTATCCAAGCATTGAAAGGAGGGAGGGGGCAATATGTCGTAAATGTGAAAAATACGTATCATCTATTTCCATATATATAACATGGAACATTATGCAATATATATAATGATAGATACTCCCATATACACACACAGTATGTACAGAAAATATTTCATTTATATATATATATATAAATTTTTAAAAAGTTTCTGGAGGAAAAAATTGGAAGTGTGTGTCCAGACTCAATACACAAATAAATCCAGTATCTCCAAGCCATTATTTACATTGCAAGATGCTGATACATTTTTTCCTATTCATCCCTTTGGCACCACAGTGAGTTTTATCCAGCATATTTTTTATAAGAACTGTGGTTGGAACACAGGCTCCTGAAGTGGATACAAACACCAGAAGTGGCACAAACATAGCTTAGAAGCTCTAAAAAGTTTGGCACAGAACAGGGTCCTGCTGTCCTAAGCAGTGTCGGAACATCCCCCCACCTGAGACCTGCAGATCACTAGAAAAGCTCTAAAGCTCTAACACTAGTTTTCAAATCAATCACACACAGGATATACATGGTTTTTTATATATATGTGTATATATATATATATATATAAGAGCTATACAAACTTATGTATACAAACAAAATTTATATATATATATATAAAAGCATATACGTCTATGTAAATGTTATTGTTATCCAGACACTTTTATTTTTGCTGAGTGCTATTATAAAACCTTCTTGTTTGGCCAAAAGAATTCCTTTCAGGATCTGGTTCATAGTGTACTGGGTTTAGCTGTTTGTTAGAGTTTGTTTTGTGCACAGCAGCTGATACAGTGATATGCTCAGGCTGGCGAGGAAAACAGTGTTGGTCACACAGCCACACTTTCTTTTAGTTGACCAGAGACGTCCCATGCCATCTGGGAACATGTTCAGCAAGTAAGCTGGGGAGGAGGTTTTTCCAAGGCAATCATGGTGATCATTGCCTGGGACCAGGTGAACATCAGTCGGTTGATGGTCAGTGATTGNGGTGCTCTTGGCTCCGTGCCAAGAGTGCCCCGTGTCACCTGGACGCTGTAACCTTTTGCCCTATACCCTGTCCCTTATTGTCCTTCTATTAAACCTTTAAATTTTAACAGGAGACTGGACCTCGTTTTTAACACTTGTGCATCACTTGGTGGGGGTTTTCCCTTTGTTTTTGTTCCCTTTCACTTATTTATAGTTTGTATCCCAACCTACAAGGTTTTGTGGGTTTTTTCCTCACTTTTGCCCTGGTGCCCTTCCAGTTCTCTTCTCCATCCCACTGGGGGACATGAGAGAGCAGGTGGGCAGGGGCTCACCTGCTCACAGTCTGCCCAGCACAGCCAGGTAAGGACATGGGTTGGCAGCATGAAGCATCCTCCTCACATAAGGCAATAATGCTGTTTCAGCATCCTCCACACCTGCAGCCTGTGGTAAATGTGATTAGAGGTTGGCTTTCGTATTGGATTGTTAATTGTTAAAAGGATTAATTGTTGAAAGTTAATTACAAAAAGTTGAAGTGGAAAGTTCTGGAAGGGGGAGGTAAGAGAGGTTGTCACCCTGCTAACATAAGGGGATGACAAGATCATCCTCATTGGAAGACTGCCTGCCCAATCACAAGAGACCAAGACATCAAGACAATGAAGACCCTGAATGGCGAGCCAATCACAACATCTCAAGGGGGCGGGGTTAACAGACTATAAAAGGACATGTCACCCTGTGATTGGTGCACCTCTGGCTGCACCCTGCCTGTGGTTGGATGTACCCAGTGCTGCCCCCCCCTTTGTCTTGCTGGAAATGTTTTATCTTTTGTAGTTCCCTATTGCCTATTAATAAATCTTCTAAATTTTCATATGTGATCCTCATTTATCACAAGGCCAAGGAAGGGAGAAATCATAGGGTAGGGCAAAATAAAAACTTCTACATAGCAGCATAAGTGATGTCTGGAGCAACAGCATTTATAAAAATAGACTTTGAGGATACCTTGTAGACTGACTCTTCATAAGTTAGATGCTCCTAAAACTATTCTTGAACTATTTTCAGGAGACGTTGTTGAAAAACTTTGTTTAACATCACATTCCCTGCTGTGTGTGAGTCTTTGATCCACTGACACAGGAGTGGGAAGAAACTCCTGAGTTCGCAAATTCTGCTGCCAGCCATGAAGGACAGACTGCCACATCACAATCTCGCTCATGAATTTCGTAAGGTGTGTTTCAGACCGGGTAATGCACTGGCCTGCACAGGTGCCATTGAGGGGTCTGCCTTATTGATGGCTCTTTATGCCTCCTCTGGCTAGGAAATACTCTTCAAATAGAAAGAGAAATATACTTACCCTTTCAATCATACACGGGCTTGGGGTGTGAGGTATCTTGTTTTTCCTTGTCATTGGCCAAGACCCTGCTCCTGTGATAACGAGGAACCTCTAATTCACACTTTTGGCTGGTTTCTATTGATCTGTCTGTGCAGTGCTCCCTCCTCCCTTCAGAGACTGTTCTTCCCCATGTCTTATGTAAGACGCTTCCAGTAACACACCTCTACAGATGCCTCTTCCCTCCAGAACATCATATTTTGGACTCCTGACCAGTTTACAATGTATTACAAACCAATGTCTTCTGTACTGCTGTTCCCACCCTGGATTTACCATCTGGTTCCTTCCTTTCATGGGGGCAGTCTCATTCTCGTTTTGAAATTCCCTCTCTCTGACCGACATCAGTTTCTCCAATGTATCTCGCTGTTTCCGCCCCTTCCCACCGTGGCTCAGCCCTGGGGGAGGCCCAGCCCCGGGCTGCCCTTGGTGGGGCTGGCTGGGGGCCGCAGCTCAGCCCTGGCAGCAGCGGAGCAGGGTGAGCATGGAGGGTGGTGGGAGGCTGTGGGTCGGGCTGGGGCCCCCGCACCCAGGGCCCGGCTGGGGCTCAGCAGGACCCACGGGAGGGCCATGATGGGAGGGTGAGGAGGGTCCGCTCTGCTTCAGCCTCTTACAGGTTCACTGTGCTGCTCTTCAACTGCCTTCTCACCTTTGGCTCCTGCTTCGACATTTGCAGTGTCCTGCAGCAGCAGTTCCAGGGTGTGAGTGCCAGGAGTCGGTGCTGGGCCTCCATCCAGGCCATGCAAAAAGGGGCTGAACCAGCAAAACGGAGGTATTGGTTGCCAGTGGAGTTTCCAAACCTTTTCCGGTGGTGTCGCTACCAGAGTCATGCTCCAGGGTCTTACTTCCCAGATGCTGGGGGTGAGCGGTTTTTACTGGCATATCCACTGTGGAGATGCATGAGCCATGAGAGGTTTGAGCTTTCTCTGCTGCCAGGATAACTGGGAATGTAATGCCTGCCCTTGCTCGATGGTTATTGGCTCCCCATCACCACACTAACAAAGGCCAGTCAGGACTTCACACCACTGCATGCAGGAGATCCATAGCATTGACCATCAGTACCTGCCCTGGGCTGGGAGACAGCGGTCACAAGGAGGCACTGGAGGTAGGGCATGAGGAAAGTTTTTCTCAGTCTCCAGATCCAAACCTCCTGGCACTGCAGGCATCACATGCTTGCTGGCCCAAAGACAGAGCTGTGCAGGGAGGTCAGAGGAGGACTCAGTCTTGTAAAAACTAGTCACATGTGGGTGACAAGAAATCCTGTTCACCCGAGCTCAACAGAAGGCACTCTGGGAAAGGTTCAGCTAACAGCCAGGTACAAACCAGGTCCTGTAAGCAGAGATGGGGCTGTATGGCTGGCCTGTGCTTGCCTCGTGCGTGAGGCACTGATTGGTTGGGGAGGCACATGGTCAGAGAGCTGGCTGGGTACAGGGACACATGAACAGCGACCCTGCAGAGGCAGGCAGCCAAGGAGTGCTTGTTTGGGTGAAGTTGAGAACATAAAAGGGCTTGGGTCATTACAATAAATGATCCTCTTCAGGACAAGCAAGGAGGTCCGTGGGTCCCCATTGCTATGGTCACAGCCTCAGATAATGGAAAATGCTATTGTTCAAGGTTCAGACTGACATCCCAGCAGATTGCTGGGATTTCTCCGGAGATGTCAGAGTGCCAAAGCTTAATTTCTGAACACCTGACAAATTTTTACTTGACTCATTTTCCTGTCATGTCCATATTTAGTTCCATGTCTCCTGAGAGGATCTGTCTTGCGTGTGCCATCTGCTGGCAGCTCAGTGTGTGTAGGTGGAGAGTCACCGTCTTGTTCTCTGTGTGCCTCAAGTAGCCAGGGAGGAATAACTAGAGCTTGCAAGTTGTTGGGGGTTTTTTTAATTTTAATGCAGTCAATCCCTAACATTCAGACGGTGAACTCCAGGCTAAATTGGGTGCAGTTTGTTAGTGCAAACACAAGCTCCCTCCCAGAAAAATAGGTCAGTATTATGCCATGTTTTGTAACCTAGATAAGTTTGTAGGGTAGTGACACTGAGCCATATTTTTCTATTACTTGTACTATGCAAACAGAGTTTTTATCTGTTGACACTTTTGACATATGTTTACTCTAGTGAATATAGCCTCTCCCTGTCTCACACCAGTGGTACCATGGTAGTTGGAGCAGCTGAGATGAGGACTTACAGTGAAACACTTCATTCTAGAGAGCTGCTTCCCTGCATCCTCAGATATTTCTGCTGCAGCAGACCTGAGGGGTTGTGAATACAATGGCCATATAAAAATCACCAGATTAAAATCACATTTCTCTTGTGCTTATTCAAGATGTTTAGTTTGTGCCTGCTGGTGTGGATCTCATCTAATGCAGATTTTTCAGTAGCTGGAAGATCCTAGGAGGAGTTTCCTGATCATATAGTGTAGAAGAGATGTTGCTTTTCAGTAGCTGTGTTGGTTTTGCACAGCCTGGTTTTTTGGTAGCAGGGCAGCCACAGAGGTGGCTTCTGTGGGAAGCTGCTAGAAGCTTCTACCATGTCTGGCAGAGCCAATCCCTGATGGCTCTGAAGATGGACATGCTGCTGGCCAAGGCTAGGCCAGTGAGAGGTGATGGTAATGCCTCTGTGATAACATATTTAAGAAGAAAATAAATACAAAGTGGGGCACAGTTTTTTCTAGCCAGAGAAGAGAAGGAGGTGAGAACAGGTGAGGGTAACAACATGGGAACACCAAGGTCAGTGGAGACGGAGGGGCAGGAGGTGCTCCAGGCGCCAGAGCCGAGATTCCTCTGCAGGCCCTTGTGATGACCATGGTGAAGCAGCTGTATCCCTGCAGCCTGTGGGGATCCATAGGGGATGCAGAGATCCACCCGCAGCCCATGGGGATCCACGGGGGATGCAGAGATCCACCCGCGGCCCCCGGGGATCCATGGGGGATGCAGAGATCCGCCCGCAGCCCGTGGGGATCCACGGGGGATGCAGAGATCCACC
>VZTG01003618.1:388879-467395 GCA_013397845.1 Melanocharis versteri | reverse complement strand
GTGGGAGACCTGGTGGAGAGAGAGGGCCCTTGATTCCAGGCTGGAGCAGCCTGTCCTTGGAGGACTGCACCCCGTGGGAAGAGAGACCCATGTCGCAGCAGTTTGAGGAGGACTGTTTGTCCGTGGGAGGGGCTCATGTTGCAGCAGGTCGCAGGGAGCTGCTGCTCGTGAGATTGGAACCACGTTGGAGTTCATGGAGAACTGTCTCCCGTGGAAGGGACCCCACGGCACAGCAGGGGAGGGACTCCTCTCCCTCAGCAGCAGAAGAAAACCTCGGGTGATGAACTGACCAAACCCCCCATGCCCTGTCTCCCTGCATTGTTGATGGGAAGGAGGGAGGAGCTGAGGGGAAAAAGGTGTTTTTAAGGGCTTATTTTACTTCTCATTATCATCTGATTTTGTTAGTAATTAATTCAATTTGTACCTCTAAGTTGAGCCTGTTTTGCCTTTGGAGTGTTTTCTCCCAGTCCTTATCTCAATTCATGAAGCCTTCATGAAATTTTTCTCTCCTCTGCCCAGCTGAGGTAGAGGAGGGTGAGTGAGCAACTTTCATGGGTGCCTGGCATTTGGCCAGTGTCAAACCATGACAGCAGCAAAACCAACGTTACTAAATCATGCCAGGTCTACCAGTTTCCTACTCTTCAGCAAATGCTTTAGAACTACGAATTAATACAGACTAACACTAAGTTTCATATTTACATGTTGCTTAAGACTTTATACTATGGAATGAGGAGTCAGATCAAGGTGAATTATAGCCAAGAAACTAAGGGATCAGATAAAGCTGATGGTGCAGTCTCCTGGCTTTGTTTTTGGACTGAAATGTGTATAATGTGCTGAGCTCCTGCTGCTACTGCCACAGGAAGGGAAAGGGAAGCCATGCTGTGCCAGTGGCCAGTCATTTGCCATTTGACAAGGGCTGGCTTTCTGGGAGAAGACACAAGTCCCCTAAGGGCTGTCTGGTCATGGAAGTGGGAACTGAGCAGGAGAAATAGAAATCTAGTAGCAAAAAACTTCATTTTTAAAGACATACATGAGTTTTTGTCTGTAGCTGCACCTCACAAAGGCTCTGTGACTTGTACAGAACTTGACCTGCCCCAATGGAACTCATCATAACAGCACCAGGCATAATAGTGCACTGGAGCATGTGGAACGCTTGGGAATGACTCCAGCTCAGTACAACCTGCTGTATGCGATCTATGCTTGGACATGAGTCACTTTGCTCCAGCTTTGGCAGGTGGGTGTTTTGGTAGCTGCTACCAGGCAGTGAGACGCACATTTCTGTTCTGGTTTTCTCCTAGAAATGCAGTGGTGGTTATTCTGGCTGGATTTCTGATTGATAAACTGGGAAATTGCTTTAAGTTCTGGGATTCAATGAATCTATTCTTGTACTGAAGTGGAATTTCAGGCTGCTCTTTCAATGCAAAGGGATGATTAAAGGTCCCACTGCAGTAACACCACAGAGGGGTGGAGGGTAGGGACAACTCTGTATGTGGGTGTGTGATGGTCAGCTGAGCAACTGAAACATTCATTCTTTGACGAGACTTAACCTGAATTAACACAGCACAGCAGTAAACACACTTTTCTCTGACACAGACATGACAAGAGACTAGTATTACATGTTTTTGATGGGACAAACTGATAAGGCAAGGCTCTGTTCCCAGCTCTGGCATTTGCTCTGGTGTGTGCTGAAAGCTAAGACCCAGCAGTCCCAGCAAATGCAGGCATACTCTGCGCCTTGTCCTGCTGTAAAAGAGGGAGTCACGGAAGATTCTTTTTGATAGATTTCTCGGACGAAAATAAAGCGCAAACACGACAATATTATATCTGAGAACCGTTTACTGATAAAGGAGAGTAAGTGTTCCTGCCGAAGGGGGTAGAAATGAGAGCAAAGAGGGAAAAAGAGAGACGGAGAGAGAAATAGAAGACGGGGAAAGAGTGACCCTAAGAACCCCAACTCTCCGTCAGCATCAGCACGGCAAACGGAGCTGCGTGGCTCGAGTGGCGGCTCGGCGCGGCTTTCCAGCGGCAGCGTGCCTCCAGCGCCGGCTGCAAGCCGCGGTGAGCCCTGCACGGCTCTTGTGAATGGCTGGATGCGAGCAGCGGCTACAGGCTGGTGGCCACGCGTTGGGATTGCGGCGGCTGCGGTCACGGCTGGGAAAGCGGCGGGAGCGGCTGGCTGCAGCGGCGCCCGCTCCCCTGGGGAATCAGCAGAGCACGAGCTTGTCGTGGCGATAAGCTGGTTCACGGAAATGGTGAAGCAGGGCAAAGCAGGTGCGGACAGGGAAGCAGGACCACCGGGATGAAAAAGCAAGGGGAAAAGGGGGCCGAGCCGAGCCGACAGGCGAGTCCCCGCGACCTCCAGAGAACCCAAAGGAAAATGGCTCCCGTTGTGTCGCAGTGAACTGCTTTTATCTGCTAAAGCCCCTCCCATAGCCCGATTTCCCGGGAATCCTTCCCGGACATCCGGGCATTTGTCCCACCGGCAAGTGTGGGGCTGGGGGCTGTCGCTCACCCCGATGGTGGGAGCTTCCGCTGCCCTGCCCGGCTGCCCGGCGAAGCCTCCCTGGGGACAGGGCTGCCAGCACGTGTACTGCCCTTGTAGGAATCTTATATTTCATGTGTAACATATGTTGAGGCATACATAAAAATCAGATTAGTCTCTTTCACTCTATCACAGAGATAAATGTTGTAAGAGAGGAGAGAGAGGCACAGAGAAGGAGATCATGTCCTCTAGGTGATAGTCTGCAATGGAGTTCAGGGCAGAGTCAGAGACTATAGAGTCCTCTTCAGAGTCCCCTGCCACTTACTCTGCCTCTCTAACCTCCCACCATGATAACATCATCATTATTTTGACGATTGCCAAGACATATTATAAAAAGACCAATCTTTACAAAATTGAAAACAGAGAGTAAACTGATGAGGTTTACTGGTGTGTTTTGCAGTTGTTCTTTAGCTTTTTGACACAGAATGCTTTTGTCCTGATTTCAGCATGTCTGTTGAGGTTTATGCATTTCCTAGTTCGTGTTTTTGTTTTCACTTTTCTCACTGTGCTGGAATCATCCATCTTTGCTTTAGGCTCACACCTCAAGGGCTCGCCATACCTCCTCCTGATGATGTTAACAGGAAGACTGCTCTTTGGTTCCAGGAGTGGGTCAGTTACTAGTAAGGAATTCACATTTACGTATTTTCAGATTTTCAGATTTACATCTTACCAAAGTGCTAGGAAAATTAATCTACAAACACCAGAGGTTTATGTCCAGAAAGGAGACAGAGGAGTCCTGTAACTTTATTCGAATAAAGGGAGAGACCATGGGGCATTTCCCCTGGGGTCTCTAAAATCTTTAGAGGATGCAGCCTCCTTTTTATCCCAATTTCCCGGCTGCATTTCCATCTCTCTTTCCCCATTGGCTGAGGTACTTGAAAGGTACAGACTTTCTGAAACGCCTAATACCTAAGACTACACCCTCCACCCCGTTTTTCTTTTTCCTTTTGTCTCTGTTCTTCTTCTCTAAATCCAGAGATTTAGCACAGTCTCGAGTGAGTAACAGTCTGTGTCAATTAGTGTAATTCCTATGGAATTTATGGTTCCCCCCATTGCTTCTTTCACCTCTCCATATCTGGCCTTATCTACCATCAGGCCCACAGTTTGTTTGTAAAGACACCTCTTTCTCATTCCTTTCAAAAGAGTCATGATACATTTTTGCCTTCTAGATCCTTGTCCTACCAGTCAGCTTCACCTGCTCTCCCCCAGGGACTTGTGTAGATGGCAGAACACCTCTCCTTGATTTAATGCGTGCTGAAATGTTCAAGTCTTCCTCTCTAACCAGTTTGTCCTTCTCTCAAGGGTGGGGACTGACATGTGATTTCTCTGCCTTTGAAGTTATTTTTGCTTGCCTTATAGGAGGGATAAGTTCACCTCCCATGCCCCTACATGATTTAGTACATTTTAAAATGGACTCTGAGGCTGGCACATACCTCCTCTGGCACATGCCTCCTCTTGACACATGTAGAGCATCTCCCAGCCTGAGCTCTCCAGCTTGAGAGAGCTGTTTCTTCTGTGCCATGCTCTTGGTCAAGCCTGTCTGTTCAAGAGAGGATTTTTCTCTTCTCCAAGTTGTGCAGAATCGTTACCACAGCCGTCGGTTCAAGGGGAAGGAGCTGACACTGGCATTTGGATTGAGTCTGTCTTTCTCCTGTCTTGGGAGTGTCTTCAATTTCTTCTTCACCCAGCAGTTTGAGAGAAAGTTTGGAATGCAGTGGACACTCTGGGGAGGTTTTCTAGACCCAGGCTAGCCTGTTTTGTCCAATGATTAAAAGAACCTGAAAGAGGTAGTGGAGTAAGCAGGAAGTGGCACATGGTTTTCCAGTTTTTCCTGTTGCTTTCTGTGTGCAATGAGTGGTGTTTTCTCCACTGATGCCAGAAAACCCTTTCTAACTCTCTAGTGCCAGCCTGACCGTTTTGTTTTCTTGACATATTTTAGCATCTGCAGTCACAGATAGTCAGTACTTAATATAAGAATACTCCCATGGAATAGAAACTTCAGAGTGAAAGAGACAGGAATGAAATGTGTTTGTTATTCTGTACTTTGGCCAGCAGAACATGCTGATTCTGCAGCAGTGTCTGTACTGGTCCCAGCAGAAGATGCCTTGCATGTGGCTGATTGAAACCACGTGTTTAAATAACTGTGAGAAGCAGAACCCGAATTGCACATTTCTTAGTGTGAATCTGTTCTAGGGCTTGTATCTTTAGAAGATTTGAGCTTCTCTCCTCTTTTTGGTCCAGTAAGACAAGATCTGTCTCAAGTGGAAGGAAGGGGTTAAATGGCACATGAGTACTCTGATGGAATGGTGATGTTAGGGAGACTTGCTTCAGGGCCTTCTTTGTGTACAAAGACTCAGTGATTATAGAAAAGTGTTTTTTACCAAACAAGGCAGTATGGGCCACCACCCCTGGGAAAGAGGATGCACTGTGAGATAAATCTCTTGCAGAAGTTGAAACTCATTGGTGTCCTCTGATTCCAGCTCCCAGAGAGAAAGCTGTGGTGGGCATGGGGTGTCACATCCTGTCTGACATTTAGTTTTGTGCTCAGGCAGCATTTGCAAGTACAGCGCAGTGACTTCTGTAGCCCATGAAGGGGTCAATACATCAGACAAAGTATGCATGCATCTCAGAAGCTGGTTTGGCTCCTTGGAAAACAAAATGGGTACAGAACTCTTTCTGAGAAGGATGTCTGCAGCCGATGTCCTTTGCCAAACTTCCTTTGGCGTATGCAGCATAACCAGACTCACTACTCTGGAGCTGCCTGTGCTCACAGGCCGGATTGCTGTGGTCACTGCAGCAGGTCACACCAATGAAGAGGTACAGCCTGGCTTCCTGTACAGCCATGATATGCCTCCCCTGCTTTGGGAACCAGGGAAGTTTCCCAATGTCTGCCTTACTTTTACCTTGGGTTTATTGCACAGTTCTGCTGCAGGTCAGGAGCATTCTAGCCATGGGCCAGCTCAGCTCTGCCTGAGAGACTCGGGTGGCTTTAGCCTCACTAGCCTCAGGCAGTCCTGCAGCCATGGGGGCTCAGCGGGCAGAGCTCAGGGATTGTGACAGGGTGGTGAAGGGTCCTACTCTCTGTTTTAAGAGAAGCCAGGCTTAGGAGTCATGGAGAATTCAGCATTTTACATGCAGTGGGTTTTGTCATTCAGTGCTCTCCACTCCAAGGAATTTCTAACACCTCTTGTTTTTCCCAGGGAGCCTGCTCTGTGTGCTGGGGTTTGTTTCAGCCCTCACAGTCAGTGTACTTGATAAAGTGGGCAGCTGGGCTTGGATGGTGTTATCCAGCAAGAATCCAAAAAAGCAGTATGTGGTGCTTTTCCATCTCTATCCTGGAAATCCCAGGTGCAGGAGCACTGCCTTCAGAGTGCAAGGAAGGCTGCAGCAACAGGAGCCAGTTCTGGCCAGGAGAGGGCATTCCCACCCCTCGGTTCAGCCCTGCAGAGCAGCGCTGAGATCGCATCTGTGAGCCACCAGCCAAGAGATCCCTGCCTAGAGCCTTGCACAGAGCTGAGGTAGCACTCGGAATGGTAGGAGGTTTCTGAGCCAGTTACTTCCTGACTGTAGGTGGCTCAGAGGAGCATTTTGTGCAAAAACTAGCTGGTAGCCTCCCTCTGAACTGCTTTCTGGCTCACACGATCCAGGATAGGAAATAGCTAATCTGGGCAGTACTGAACTATCTCTTGCCAGCCCTTATTTCAATTCCTCCTTGCATTCTGTCTAGGAACAACCATTACAAGCAACTTTGGTCTGCAATTTTTATGTCACTTTGATCTATTAGATGGCTTCCTTCTCATGACAGTACTCTCAACTGGTTTCTGTAGTTGTGTTGTGACTCCTGTTTATACTGTACCTTTCCGCTGTGTTTCACTTAAGGATGTGCAGTGGACTCTTAACAGAGCCTGCTCAAAACAGTCTCTTGCAGCCAGAACCTTTATAAAAATAAGAAAGCTTTTTTGTTTTCTTTACTGGATAGTGTTAAAGAAGGAATGTTTTAGAGTCAGCACATCTCAAAATTCACTTAGAGGTGCATGAGCTGCCTTTCATTTCCCTTTTACCTGCCATTACTTCTTAAATCTCTTGTGCCCTTCAGTGGCTTGCAGAAAGTGACACTGGTGTGAAGCTGGGTTATTTTCCTGGGGAGTGAGGGCACATCTTGTCTTTGCAGCAGATTCAGGACATCCAGCACCTTCCCCTTCGCTTCTGGCTCCTGGTCCTCACCATCATGTTCTTCTACAACTGAGTCTTCCCCTTTGTGACAGACGCCAGGTACTGTTCTATGGCTGTGGTCCACTGACTGACATGAGCCAACAGAGCCTTGCAGGCCTCGATTTTGGGCAGACTGGGAAATACAGGAGTAATAGGCTTGTTCCTTCCATTCATGAAATGTGGAGAAACATGCCTCTAACACCTAAAGGTTTGAGGGTTCTTTGACCTTTCTTTCCCTTCAAAGATGGGAGAAACTTCTGAAAGACTGCAAAAACACCTTAAAGGAAAATGATTCATCCAGTATTTAAAGTTTCAAACACTTCCAAAGGAGGATCAGGAGGATTTGGGAGAAGAGGAAGAAATACTCCATTTAAAAAACAGCCCATAGACATTTCACCTTTGTGATAAACCAGCAAAGTGAGTGTCTCCTGAGCTGGGTGGGGTGTCAGCTTCACAGGCCTGGGGCAGCTCTGCCCTGCAGCTGCTGCACTCTGCTGTGTCTGGAATATAACTGGGCTTACTCAGCCTGGGTTTGTACAAGGGGAAGCCTTTGTATCTGGTAAAAGCTTCAGACTTCCTTTTTAATGCCTGCCTTTGCTTAAAAGAAAGCAGCAACCTGGCCATCTAAATTGAGATTCCTGCTTCTGTCCTGGGGCTCTGCCACAGACTTGTTTTGCTGCTTTGTTCCCCTTTGTGGATGATGCAGAAGCTTCTGTCACATAATGAGAATGAACTTTTATATTAGGTAAGGCCTGCAGTAAAAGAAATAAAATTATTTTGGTAGTATTTCATCAGTGATTTGTAGGAAGCCACTGTGAAATCAGGAGAGAAGAAATGTCATCAGCATGACAACTGATGGGAAGTAGCCATACAGGTAGGCATATCAAGTTTAAGTAGTTACAAGATCTTTAAATAAACCTCTGTGAAAGCTGTTAAACTGAATGACTGTAAATTCTATAAAGAATTTGAGGAAGTTTAATGAAATTTCTGCATGTCCCTAACAAAGCGGAAAGGCTGGTTTTGACAACGGGTTTTTTTTGCTGTAACCAGGTCTCCTTAAAGGGATTTCCTGGGGCAATTCCTAGTATTTCTCAAATGCAGATGTTCAATATAAATGCTGATCTTTGCTCCTGGATTATTTTTAAACCATGGTACTGCCCCTCAGCATTCACCCCCTTGAACTGATAAGGCTTTTAGCCTCTTAAAAGAGGATGTCAAAACTTCACCCATGTGGTTTGGACAGGCGATGGCACATTGCTGCTGTGAGCTGTGCTGATGGAAGGAAACACATGCTCCACTTTAACCTGCAGTTTCACTCTGCACTTGCAGAAGTGTCTCAAAAGTATCTGAAAATACCAGCTCCTCTGTGGTGTGCACTAATTAAAAAGAAAGTAAACCACCAAAGGCTTGGCACTACAAACCAGATGGAATCAAGCTTGTTTACAAGTCCTCTCATTCAAACCCTTCCTGCCCATATGCTTGTGCTCAAACTTACTTTCTGTCAAAATAACCAGATCAAGAATACTAATTATGTTATTTTCTTTGCTTCATTTTATTTTTAGCAAGTTTATCCAGGATAAATATTCAGGTTACAATCAGCAGGCAGCCGCTTACATTTCTGGGGCAGTGTATGACAGCTCCCTCATTCTCTCCACAGCAGTTGGCATATTAATTGTGAGTACCCAGAACATGAAGCACTCACTGATAACTTGTTCCTGATTTTTTGAAATGTCCGCTACAGCCCCCTCAAACAGAACTTCACCTGTTGCGGCTGAACAAGGAGTCCTTTATATCCTTGCAAACTGCAAGATGCACCTTAACCTGACTTAAATTACAAGAAGTAACATTCCCCTGTTCTTACCTCTGTCCTTTAATTGTGCTATGGTAGCATCAACCCATGGTACATGGCTGTGTGTTTTGGGGAGTCTGAGACTGGAACAGAAAGGACTGGGATAAGCTTTGCAAGTGTATGGGAAAGGACAATCTGCATGCAATCAGGCCCTCTTTTCTCGAACAGCTTCTATTCCTTATTTCTGTAATTGTCACAGTATAATTATGTTTTCCTTCCCCCTTTGTTAAAGCCTGGGATTTTGCTTGAGTACTGGACACCTAGTAACATTTCAGTCTCAGTTCAGAGGTATGCAAGAGGTAGAACAGCTGGTATGCCACACTGCCAACAGCCAGGAAATGCCATGTCACTGCCACTCCTGACAGCCCACTTTGCACAGCCCCATGTGCCACTAGGACCCATGGGAAGCAGGGTCCCCTGGAAGAGGCTTTCTGTTTGTTCCCTTCACCAGGACTATGTTGGACTGAGCGGTGTCCTTGCTGTTGGCTGTGCCATGCTGACTCTGCCAGTCTTCACTCTCCTGGCACTCACGTCTGTGCCTCCACTGGTCTCTACCATCTGGCTGGGGATCACTTACTCTTTTGCTGCTGTGAGTTTTCAACTGTAGCTGGGTGTATTGTGGCTACACTCCTACATCTGGATGGTGTATTACTGCTGCCCTGGTATCCTGCTGAGCAGGTTTCACAGCCACAGGTTGAAGTCACTGGCTCCGCAAGCCTGAAGTCTTTGCTTAGTAACAAATAACCCTAAAGAATCAACACTGAGCAGAAGGCAGAGCACAGCGAGGAAGCACTCAATACAGTGTGAAGCATTAACCTCGCTATGCTTTGCTTGGTGCTCTTTTACCTTGACTGTAATACCTGAATCTCCTATGAGTCTCATGAGTTAAATCATGAGATCTGACCCCCATTCTGAAATATGAATCAGGTTATTTCAGTTTCACATAACCTGTGTTGTCTGTGCTGTCTCAAGCTGCTTGAAAAGGATGTCTAGAATCAGCGAATAGGCTGGACGGACAGACACCAGATTTCTTGAAGAGAAAGTATAAATTTTTACTTAGTGGGAATAATTCCTTTTTGAATGAATGTCCATCTAACATCTTTAAATCAGGCTCTGAGTTTCTGTTTTCATTGCTTTCCCCAGGCTAGTATGTGGCCATCTATATCGCTTGTGGTCCCCCAAGCAACTTTAGGGACAGTGATGGGGCTGGCAACTTCTGTACAGATGGTTGGAGCTAGCCTTTCAAATCTGATTGTTGGACACATTCTGGGAACAAAGTCCAGGTGAGAATGCTTTGTCCTTTTTTTTTTTTTTTAATAAGCAGAGAATTAACCAGTGCTTTAGTGGAGAGGCATGAACAGGAATCAGGGGATTTGCAACCTGATGCTTCAGGGAACTAGAGCAATGCCTCAAGTATCTTCAAGTTGTTCTCTCCTGTTTCGGCTTTCTTGTGAATTAAAGATCCCTCTGTGGTGCTGGCACCAGATGACAATCTTTAAGTTGGCAAACACTGTCGCATGCCTCCATAACCCTCAATGTTTTCGACAAGTATCAGGTACATGTAATAAAAGGTGAAGAATAGCTATGCATCACTGAGTTTCTTTTAACAATGTAACAGCTGTTGGGTGTGTATGTGAATGACTCTTAAATGGGGACTGCATAAAAGGAGAGCCCTCTGCTCCATACCGATACAGTGCATCGCAGTTTTGCCTGGTACCATTGGTGGCTGTATGTTTTTTGCAAGACAGTGAGGGCAAGGGCCAGGACCCAATGTGGCAATGTGTATGTACAGGAAAAACAGTGTCCTTTTGTCACCAATTGCTGCCTTGATTTTCCAGGATGGGATGCTGAACAGAACCAGAACGGGAGCACCTGTGGGGCAGGACAGAGACCCTGCAGATGCAGCACAGCTCCTTGATGATGACACAAGAACTGAAGACTCTGTCACCTGAACCTTGGCCAGGAGAGAACAACTGCACTGCCAGGCACACCACTGATCACTCCTGCCTGAAAGTGTTTAAGCCTGTGCACTTTAAACATCGTTAAAGGGGATCTTGAAGGCAATTGTCTACAGACTGGGAATCTTTCTACTTTCTTAGGCCTGGCACACAAGTGAAAGGGTCTCCTCTGTGGTTCTTGGGCATTCTCCAACACCCACACACCCACATGGGGCACTTTAAGGTCGGCACTGCAGTCAGTGAAGTTCACCTAGCTAACCTTGTTCATGGGCCTTTAGACAGCTGCTTGTCAACCTTGCAGCACAACTTCCTGTGAAGGTGTGCCTGCCTGCTCTGCCACCAGAATCCTGCACAACAGCACCTGCTAACACCCGGCAGGCCTGTGGCTTCACTCACTGCTCTAGATAAGCCTCTTCCACAAATCATGTGCCCATGCAAGTGATATCATCATTATTCTTTAGGCAGGAGCCTGGAAATCAAACTGATGACCTTTTGCACACAAGCCTAACTTAACTGCTTATTACTTTACTAGAAATGCTTCTGTAAACTGTGCGTGTTCATTGCCCTTCAAAAGCATAAAAAGTTTTGATCTGGAATTCTGTCCTTTATACCCCCATGCTCTTACTCAGGAAGTCTAGAGGTTTATTTTACTCGGCCAGCTGCCCTTTGCACTGGGCAAATGTTCACAGTGTTTTCAAAAGCACAAAGGAGGCTTTAGGAATGAAGTAAACTGTAACAGCCAAG
Organism: Melanocharis versteri; assembly: GCA_013397845.1. NCBI lineage: Eukaryota > Metazoa > Chordata > Aves > Passeriformes > Melanocharitidae > Melanocharis > Melanocharis versteri. The sequence goes on along the minus strand of VZTG01003618.1, from coordinate 456,090 downwards.
TATGAGAAATGCTGAAGTGAATGACACATGTAAATTATGACACATTCTTAGGAGAAAGAGCACCTGTGCTCAAGTTGCATTTAATATAAACAGTTCTAGATTGAACATGATTTAGGCACTGATAGCATCCAGTAAAGTCACATTTTAAGACAAATCCACTTATCAGTTCAAAGCTTGATTGAACTGATTTACTGAAGATGATGAGCTCAGACAGTAAGATCTTCAAGTTTTAAGTTAGACTGTGAATTCATTTCAGACCACAATTAAAGAATTTCCCTTTTGGGGAGTTTGGTGCAGCGGAAATTTAAGGGGGGAGGTAAGTCACAAAACTCCAAAAATCACAGACTCCTCTAGTTTAGCAACGACCTCCTGAGATCAAGTCCCGGACCCTTGCTCAGTCAGGGGCAGCTGGAACAGGTTGTCCAAGACCTGTTCTGAGTTTGAGCATCTCCACAAGATGGAGACTCTGCAGCCTTTCTGGGCCACCTGTCCCAGTGTCTGACCCCTCGCAGGAAAAATGTGCATCCTTGTGTTCAGATGGAATTCTGTGTGGTTTCCCTTGTGCCCACTGCCTGCTGTCCAGAGCAGAGTCTGGCCCCCTCATCCTTGCTCCCTGCCAGCAGGTACTTGAGCACACTGGTCAGATCTCCCAGAGCCTTCTTGAGCAGCCCCAGCTCTCTCAGCCCCTCCTCCTGTGACAGATGCTCCAGTCCTTTATCACTTTTGTGGCCCATCACTGCATTCCCTAAATCACATCTCTCTTGTACTACGGAGCCCAAAACTGCACACAGTGCTCCATGTGAGGCCTCACCAGTATTTAAATCCAGCTGGCAAGTCAGACTACTGCTAGACTGTGGCTTCAAAATATCCTTCGGCCTCCACTTGCTGCACTACTCTTCAGTGCTGAAATCCTGCACTTGCATTTTTTCAGAGGAAAAATCCCATGATGAATTTACAGCTGTAATTATGAAAAACCACATGCAGCAGGGCTGTAAACTAATGTTGGAGACTTGTGAACAGAAGAAAGTATGTGTTCAGAGCTGATTTGTGTGTTAATACCCTGGCTTAAAAGCAATGACTTCAGCCTGGTTTGCTGAAGCCATCAGCTTTCTTAGTTTATGCCATGTGATGCAGCAGCTAAACTCAAAGGGAGTTGGTGCTGTAACAAGTGCTGGGATAACTACTCAAAGTCCTGTACTTGCTCCTTCATGGAAGAAGCTCACTCAAAAGCCAGCCGTTCCTGTTTGACATCCCAAAATCTACCTCCAAATTACTAGAAAAGAAACTTCACTCTTCTGTTTTGAAGAAGAGTTGTGACATACTTTCCTTAAAGTCTGCCAACGGTTAACAAGGTTCTCATTGGTGTAGCACCAAAGCCTCACTGCCTACTCTGCTGGGTGTCACTGGGAGGCATTCTTGCCCCTCTCCTGTATTCCCTGCCTATATGGAGAACTTCTGTTGGCTAGAGAGGGTTTTATAGAAACTATCAAAGATCCTTGCACTTGCTTATAAAAGCCCTGTCACAGAATCTGAAGATGTGGGGACATTCTGGTGACCTTTGGGTCTCTTGCACAAAGACCATCTTCAGGGTGGGAGGACTCTACTGGAACCTCTCACAGGCAGTGTTCTTCTGGACAGGCTGGTCCTGTCTTTCAGCTCAGATCAATAAAGCTCAAAGCTGACATAACAGTGAGGCAGATGATGACCCTTCCTGGAACAGTACCTGCTGACCTCCACTGGGCACATTGATAGCTTACTGTTACTCAGCCTTTTTCAGTAATGACCCCCTGATGACTGGGAAGCCACCTTCGTTTTGCCTGTCTTTCCCATTCTTGCTGGACACCCGCAGCTGGGATACCAGAGTTCAGCTCTGAGCTTTCAAAAAGGCAATTGCATGGCTCTCATACTTTGGTTGAGCTTGTCAGGAAAATGAAAGGGTGGCATGGTCAACATGCTGCAAGAAATGGAAGGAAACAATTGGGCTTTTTTGTTTAACTTTTGTAGTGTCGCACTGATCATGATTATGGGTAACTCAAACCCCCATCCCTCACGCTCTCCCCAGCTGACGCAGCTCTCTGGCTTTGTGTGTGGCTGGCTCGGTAGCTGGGAGTGCGTGTCCTTCCCTGGCCGCTGTCGTGGGGAGCTGGATGCTGCTTTGATGGCAGGAGGGTGAGCGAGCGAGAACTCACAAAGGGCTCACTTACCCACCGGTGGTAAAGGTGCAGGAGGAAGCAAAAGAGACAAGAGGGACTCTTCAGGGTAGCAAGAAGGGGTTTATTCCAGGATCCAGGAGCAGGGTTAAAGAGCCCAGAACTGGGTGTTACCAAGGGTTTTATACCTCTAAAGTGGGGCAGGGGGATACATTCAAATAATCCAATCCGGGCAAGGACAGGGGGCAGTACATAGGTGGGGAAAAGTACAAATAACTGGGAGCCAACTATGAACCGTGTAACAACGAATTCTCTGGAATATAATCAAAGTTTGGGAGAACTGGGGAGGAGAGAACAGAAACCAATGGGGATGTGGGGATTAACATAATTCACGTATGTGGAGAAAGGTATTCTGGGAGCTTCAGCTGTCTCTCGCCCTAAGCAGAAGGGCAGGGAGATATCCTGAGGTCCGACCAACGAACCCTCCTTGGGAACTCTGCCTGAGCCTGTTCAGACAGTGCAGGGAGGCTGTGAACCACTGCAACACCCAGCCTTAGACAACCTGGGCCTTAACATTTAAGCTGCACAATATTCACTGGCAGAACATTCCTCTTGCCAAAGACACAGTGGATTTAGAGTCGTAAAATATAGACTGAAGCCTGAATGTGGACATTAGTTCAGGCTGTTCACACTGAGGTGGACTTGTGTTGCCCTTCATGCCCCAGTGCATGCTCCCAGCAGCCAGAATATTAAACACTGACACAGTAGAGCACACATTTATGTAAGTCTGTGGGAGGAGACAGTGGAGAAAAAGCCATCATCTTTATGATCTTTATTAAGAACCTGGCATGATGCTAAGTTCCCATTACTTCCACAGGCTCCTGTGCTTGTGATACACCTGGACATAGAGCAGTCTGTGGTTTTGGCTGAAGTGGCATATAGCACACACCCAAGCAGCAGCAGAGGAGGAGTCATGGAGAAGCCAAAAGCAGCACAGCCACTATTTAAAATATCTGTATATGTAGGAGGGAGGAGGAAAGCAGCGGTTGAGACACCACAAATAGAAGGCAGCTGGACCTAGAGAGGCTGATGAGTAAAGCAAATTCCTGCATTCTTGCTGGCTATGGCCAGTATTTTGACCTGCTTGAGGAAGAAGAGGTTGTCCTGTTAGCAATATAAGGAGCTTGAAAGAAAGGGAAAGCCAATAGAAGACAAGATTATCTTCATTCCCAGAAGCAAGATAAAACTATAAAAATAATCAGGGCTGCTAATTTAGCCCAATAATTTAAATCTGCCTCTTCCTGCTCACCAACAATGTTCAAAGGAAGGAATGGTGACTGGGCACAGCCTAGGCAGCCAGCTTGGCCTGCTGGGAGACTTCTGGGTATCAGTTCTTGGCCAGCAATGAATTGTTACCCAGTCCACTTCTTGCACAGCTGATAACTGGTAATGACAGAAACAGCTTACATGCAACCAAGTCTCCTCACAGCCAGGATGCTGTGACCCATCTTTGTTCCTTAAGAAACAATGGAAAATTCCAGTCTCAATGACATTTAATCCATCGCCTTTTCCAAAGGGAAGTAACACATGGTTTCAGCAGAGTTTCAAGTTGAAATTCAACAAGAGACACATCAGAGGGCTTAGACAAATCGCTGTGTGGCCAGCTGCACCACGCAATCACCCAGGTAGCCAAGACACTTGGACATCCACACACCAGTGTGATCATATTGCACATAAGCAACTCTGACAACCTTCCAGGGAACATACTACAGCAGTTACTCGTTTAGTGCTTAAATAATTGTCTCCATACATCACTACTTTACGTATCTTCTTTCACTAGACAAGCCCCAAGAATATACTTTGGATATTCCAAGTCTGATTAACCTGTATAAATCATTCAAAAAACTCACAGTAATGCTGCTTAAAACACCAACAGAGAGGACATTAATTTTCCTCATCGAGAGTGCAATGCAGGGTGTGATGTAGTGATGCAACAGATGGACAGTATCAGAGAGTGCTTGCTTAAAAGGTTTTACACAGCAGCCAGCAGTCTTCACAGGGGAAAACATGCATGATCCGGGTTAACTGGCACACATGGGGATCAGGAGGGATGACACACTGCAGCTGGGCTGTTCACTAGAGCCGTGAGGTCTTGTATAGGACAGACACAGTGACATGTTTAGGGACTAAGCAGATATGCCCAGAACCACACAACTCATGAAAGCATGCAAGTCCTCCTTTAACCACTTCCCAGGCTAAGCTCACTATGGACACCATCATTTTCCTTCCCAGATTGAAACAGCAACCTAGGTAACATTCTATCTGAAGTGTTTAGATACGAACCCTCAGTTTTGAGGAAAGCAATGAGGTAACACAGTTGCAAAGTGGAGCTATACTGCAGTCTACTGTTGGCTGCAGCTCAAAGGGAAGACAGTCCTTCATTGCTAATGTGCTATCTATCAAGGACACTGCCACATTCCCACACTATGCAGATCCCACCCAAAGTATTGTACATGCTTCAGAGGAGAGTTCTGAAGTGTAAATAGCCAAACACAGAAGTTATTGTAGGAGTGAGGGCTGGCCAAGAGGCTCTGAGAGCATCACAGTCTGGAAGTTCAGGGATGAATGCCGCAGACACACAACATCCTGGCTGAGAGGCCACTGTGTCCAGCTCACCCAGAACTGCAATATCAGTAGCTGCAGTTCCCTCCTCTGTCAGCCAAGGTAGTCTGGCACATGAAGGGTGTTTTATGCACTCACTAGAAATACACAACTGAAGGTATGATTTTTCCACATAAAGAATATCCCACGCTCAAGGGGAATTACTACATTTCTCTACAAATAGCCTTAAATATTTAAAATATTTGAGTATTTAATTCTATTTACAATATTGCTGAAGAACATAACAGAATCCCAGTGTGGTACAGAACATCATGGAATGTTGCCCACGAAAAGGCATTAAGCTGAGCTCTTGCTACCGTCCTACCCCTCCCCAGGGATAAAAGGTGTCTGTCTTATGGGCAGCCTTGGGCAGGATGTCACAGCTCCTGAGCACAGTCCCCTGTACAGAAGGCCTGAAAATATATGTGCCATTTTTCCCATTTCAGACAATAAAATTCAGCAGTGTATCTATGGTGAAATAGAGTACTGACCAATTTATAAAAGCAGGCATCTACAGCACACAATGAAGTAACAAAATACAGAGGTTTATTGATAACTGCATGTTCTGTCATTTGATTTCCAATCCCCTTCTGTCCCAGAGAAATGCTCAGATCAATCTTACTTGAAGAGTTGAAAACATTGTTTAGATTCCAAAGAAAGAAATGCAAGAAAATTCACATAGTTTAACTAATTTAAGGCGTAGCTAGAAGTTGCTGTTTAAAAGACAGGCACTGAAGCCAATTCACATCAGGTACTAAAAGATGCCAAATGCTTGATACTGCAGATAGCATCAGCTACACCAGAGCCTGCAATGCAGGAAGCAGCCTCTGGTTGACTTTTCCACATGACAGCTTCCTGTCAAATACTGGAACAAGAAACTGAAACAGCTAATGTGTCTGAGACTCAGCCAGAGGCTAGAGAGTGCAGACTCAGGAAGAGCTGCTAGGAAATACATGTTTGGAAGTAACATAAGTTCATTCCAGGGTTGCAGTTTAAACTACTGCTTTGTTTTCCTGGGGGGAAAAATAACAGGTTGCTCCAAACCAATCTGAAAGGTACAAAGGCATTTAAATTCCTACTTTCCATGGCTGTTTCTATCCTAGCACTGCCCCATATGTTTCCCTATTTGAAAAGGCAACTAAGTCTCAAAGCAGTCACCCACCGCTGCTGATACAAGGGAACTGTGTGGCCTAGGAGGCATTACAATCACAGAGAGGTTTAGCACCTGGCCCAGCATCCCATCTCAACGGCAGCATTTCCCAGGGAAAATGGGCTAGAACAGCAGTGGATATACACAATAAGGCCACTTGGTCTTTGGTGTACCTGAACAACTCCTGTTTTGATATGTCAGATTTAAAAGGGCAGTATTCAATATATTTAACAGTAAGCACCTAGAGTTAACATTCATATATCAAAGCTCTGGATATGGTCATAAAATCCATTCAAAGAACAAACCCTCCCCCAAAAACATCTGTGCAAAACATGCACATCTTCCAAACATGATTTACAATAGATTTTAGCAATACGAACCTTCTGTTTGTGCTGGCTTTGTTTTTCCAGCTAAGGTAATCTACAGCAAAATCAACTACAGCTCAGGGTTGGGGAGAACTCACATAGTTCTCCCAACCTTACAAAAAAATATCTGAGACAGTCAAAGGCAAAGGTAAGGCTGATGAAAGACAGGAGAATTCACTAACAGACTTAGCAGCACAGGCAAAACCAACAGGAAATTCACTGTGGTGGAGACAGGAGAACAGTCCTGGTTTCCATAGGGAGCCAAGTGAAAACCTGTGCTGAAGCTAAGCCCTTTCTACACAGGGTGGGTCAGAGTGACCTGGCTGACACCTCAGCATATTCTCCATGGTAATTGTAAACTTCCAAGTTGCCTCTGTTCAAAGAGTACCATAAAGCTATTGTTTGCACCCACGTCTTTACCAGAAAACATACAAGCACTCAACTAGAAGCACCTACATGAAACAGCATGTTGGACTGCCCCATGTGAAGAGTTAGTCACAGTAACCAGCAAATTACTAAAGGCACCCAAAAGACCTGAATACCTGGGGGGGGAAGACAACAATCTTTATAAACATATGATGGTTTAGGAGTATAAAAGAAACTTTCAGCATATTTTGTCCTTGTATCAGCAATCATGTGCCACAAGCAAGAAAGGAGAAAATGAAGCAATGACTGAAGACACTCTTAACCATGGCAGCACTACTTGTTCCAGTGGAACATATTTATATTCACATGACTGCAAGTCAGCTCACGCTGTGAAGCAGCATCCCATTGCCTAGGGGAAAGCCCAGCCTACCTGCTGAACTTCAGAATCTTCAGGTGTGACCTCCAGGCCCCTTCCCATTCACAATGTTTGACATGTTGACTGTATGGATAAGCCTGATTCCACAAGAGTGTCCTGAGCCACAAGCTAGCTAAGAACCTAACAGTCTGAGGAACTCACCACTAAGTAGCACTGATTGTTCACAAAGTTACACTAGTGTCTGGCTCTGCCACCCACCCAGGCAGGCCAGTACTCACATTTTGCACAAGGTACCCATTCCCTCCCCAGCCCTTCCTCCCCAAATCACCAGGTTATCCTTCCTATGCACACTAACATAACCCTCATCCATCTGCCTAACAGTCTATTCACAAGCAATAGTGTATAAACTGACCTTGCCACCACAGACAAGAGTTTCTCCATTAGTGACAGTGACACGATGACCCTAATAGAATGCAATGCTGGATTTCCCCCCTGGTGGATTGAGGACTTTGTTGTGTGAGCGTGGCCTTGGCCCTAGTCGGGGTTCGTGATTGTCTATCTTGGGTTCTGGCTCCTTGCATCTCTCCTCTTTGCCCAGAGCTTTTTTCTCGCCTCCATCTTCCAGGTGTGGAACTTTGATATTTTCTGTAGCTGCATTAAAGAAAACAGATTAGATCATCAGATCACTCACTATTCTGTAGTGCACAAAGTGCCTCATCTTCTGTGGGCTGCATTATTTCCCACATTTCCCATCCATAGCACACTAAGGTTTCTCATTATCTATTCATTTTTCCTGAAGGAAACAAGTGCTAAGAAAAGAATTTCACTTTTCATAATTCCTCTCTTCCTTCAGCAATCTTTCTAACAAGGATATGAAGACTGAGCAATACACCTTGAGAATTATTTTGGCAGTTGCAGGCAATTAAGAGATACAACATACCAATCAATCCTTTCACACTGAGCTTGAAAGCAGGGTTCCCATCATTCTTTAACAATTAGCTGAGCAATAACTCATTTTTTCAGTCAGCTATTTATTATTTACAACTACAGAAGGCCAAAATTACCCATTTGAAGGAAATGACAAGAGAGGAAAAGGTAACCTGATAGGATGTTTTGCCATATACAGATTCCACACATATCTGTATATACACCATGGTATCAAGCAAAATCTAAACACACAGACACAGAGTATCATGATTCACGCCTGTTCTCCTCAGTAAGAGAAAGAGAACCATTTCCCTGAGACAAGTGATTAGATTTCTGACTAAACTTTTCAGTCATATTATCCTAAAAACACGAGACTAAGGCTAGTGTTTAAGCAGAAGCACAAGAAACTTCCTCATAGCTTATCTTCCCAAAGAGAACAGAGAAAAGAATTTCTCTTGCTGACCTTCTATCTTTTTTGGTGTTTCCTCTTCTTTCAAGACAATGTGATCCTGCAAAGAAATCAAAAACTATCTTAGTGTATTATTGTTCTCAAACAGCAAGTCTGTCACAAAATCCTTCTGGAAGTTTTAGCTTTATTTCTAAGTTTATAGATCACTGATCAAATAAAAGCAAGCTGTGTGCAGCCCTTCATCCCCTCCACTTCTACAGAACCCCAAAAGCAGGGGCACAAATCTATCTTATGGCAAGGTGCACATCTCAGACAATTCACTGAAACATGGATGAAGAGGCTTTATTAGATCATCAAAATGGTAAGCACAGCAGTGGTGGGTTAATTGCCAGACTCGATTTTAGAGGACTTCTCCAACCTTAAGGATTCATTGATTTTAAGGTCAGGAATTACCATTCCTGTCAAGCACCTGCTATCACCCAGGAGAAGTTGGTACACACAATACAAGCAGCCCTTGAAGACCCTATCTGTATGCAGCAATTCCTGTCTTCAGCAAGTATCCCAACAGCCAGATAATAATCAAAACATTTTAAGACCATTTCCCCAACAGTCTCAACTGACTGTCAGAAATACACAGTCACACTTCAGAGAAGTGTGTTTTCCCACCCATGAAACTCAACTTGCAGTAGTTTTAGTAAATATGCTCTCTTCTTTCCATCTCAGTATCTCCCACAATTCCAATACTCTAATTAATGACATTAGAATTTCCAAAATGTTGTCCTCCATGTAGTCAGGAATTCATGGGAATTAAAGTTACATTTCCAAAAAAGTAACTAAAAAGAAACAGCAACCATCCCAAAAAAGGGGTACAGGGAAACAAAGCAAAGCCCTCTCCTACACCAACAGCACTATTCCTGACAAAACCTAGCTCCCAATCTTATTTTTCCTCCTCCTCCTTTCATATGGCCCCAGATACTATTCAGAATATGCATAAGAAGAAAGCACTCTACCAACACCTTAAACTAAAGGGGAAAAAAACAAAGGCAAGAAAGTTAAATTGGACTGATCCTTTCTTCCTAAGCTTCCAGGAAAAACTAGACTGTTTTCAGCACAATGATAATTTCTGTCCTGGTTCCAGCTAGTATGGGGTTAATTTTTGCAGTAGGCAAAGGGCATGGCCAGGACCTGGAGCTTATTCTATACCACATCATGTGCAGGGGGTGGGGGGAAGAGGTCCCTTCTGGCAGGCAGTGGTGGCTGAACAGTAGGGGTAGTGCTGTGTTCCATGTGATGAGCACTCGCGTGTGAATTGTTCATCCTTCTTGCACACTCCATTATTAATTTTGTTGCTGTTACTGTTCTTTCCTTATCTCATTGCTACTTCAGTAAATTGTTCTTATCTCAACTCATGATTTTTACCTCTTACCTCCAATTTCCCTCCCCAGCCACAGGGGGAAGGGGGAGGGAAGCATGAGCGGCGCATGGTTCGGAGTGTTTTCAGTGGGAACACTAAACTGGGGAATACCAATCCTAAACCACAGATTCATAGAATGTTAAATTTCCACGCTATTCGACATGCCAAAAGCATTATCAGCATAATAGCTACTCACTTACTAGTATTTACTTAGAGTAAGGCAGGAGGTTGTAAATCTGCATATAGGGCACTTAAATACAGTAACTGGTAATGTATCCTGCTTTTTCCAAACCCAGCTGTGGTCATAACTACAAGCAACTATTACACATCCCAGCTTTAAGATCAAAACTCAACTGTATAACCTATGTGTAACAACTGTAACACTATACCAAGAGACATTTCTGTCTATCTGGTACAAATCAAGTACCTGCTGGGCCTGACACCACAGATCCCAAGTTCACTTTTTCACTGTTGATCACTTAAGCCTAATCTCCTGCTGAACTGCTTTTAAGGTGACTGTAGATACATGTATTTAAGCGAGGTGAAGGGCACAGCCAGGCCTCACAAAGGTTTATGACTGTAGCTCACTGGGGTTTATGACTGTAGCTCACCAACTTCCCAAGTTTGCATTAAGATCACATCTGCCAAACTGCAGAATAAGGAGAAATATCTCCTCCCTATCCAGTTTAAATGCCTCTTGGCTCTGTCAAGAACTCCAGCTGTACCTCACAAGGAAGATCAAAGGCTTTTTTCTCTTCTTTTTTTGAATGCACATCCACAGTCTAATTAATACTTTTACAACAAATTGCAGAGATCTGATACACCCAAAACAACAAACTATCAAAGAGACTTTGGGAATACCTGTCTAACTCAAAGTCACTCCATGCACATTCAGTTCTGTTCTTAGGGAGACCACAGGTACATGACAGAGCACAACGGAACCCTGGAGCTGCTGGCTTCTTGATCTGACAGCAACAGAAATACAAATACCTTGGGCTTGTTCGGGTGAGCTCGCACAATGCTAGGAGAGACAGGAGATCCAAAGATATCGCTTGTCTTCCCACCAGGTGGATTCATGCGTGGACGAGGCTGAGCAGAACTAGAGTCCTCAAAAATGCCACTTTCTTTTCCTCCTGCAAGGCAGTTGTTAAGACTTTTTTCTAGATTAGTTTTATCACACTATATAAAAAAAAAAAATATATATAATTCAAGGACTTTTACAACCCTGCTGCCTAGGGACTTCATATTATTTGCCTAGTTGAAATCCTTTGTTACAATTCACCTGCAGATCTCAAATTGAGCTAACTGCTGATACAGCTCTACAACAGAAGCTGTTTCCTTTCATCATTCCTTAGAATCTCAATTTGGAAAGAATTAAGACTTGGATGATGTGCTAAAAAGTCTGTGAACATGCAGATCACTGAAATATTCATATATTCAGAAGTCTGAAAAGATTTGTTGCTCAAACCTACTCAGTATATAAAAATGCAACATAAAAAGACAGATCCCAGTGTTCCCGTTTAGGAACACAAAACCATTCTATGCTGCAATTCAGAGCCCAGTCACACAGAAAGAGGGGGCAGCTTTTACCTGGAGGGTTTGTTCTTTTTGGAATGTTCTGAGGTTGTTCTGATGCTCCAAAGATATTGGATGCCATCCGGTGTGGTCTGCTTGAAGAAGACACTTCTTCTGTACTCCCAAAGAGATTACTAGAATCTCCTCCTGGGGGCTTCAATACCCTATATCACAGAATGAGGAACAAGATAGAAAAGTTCATTTAAAATTTATAGCATTCAACATACTTGATGTCCCCTTCCCATTATCTCCTTGTATGTAACTATCCTGATTTTAATTTACTTTAGGTAATTCTGCTATATCCGTGAAGCATCTACTTTTTAAGAGCTGTTTTAATATTCTTAAGCTCAGCACAAATATTGCCAACCTGGTCAGTCAACTTGATCATTACGATATCTATGATTACTTGGAATGATCCTAACACTGCCACCTACACAAATGGTTACACTATCTGTGGTGTTCCAGAAACAACAGAGATTAAGAGAAGCCATATGACTGGTTAGGATTTTAAAAATAACCATTACAGAATCAGACTTTCTGCTAAACTGCACATACCAACTTTGAATCTGTGATACAATTCAAACCCACCGACTTTTAAATAAAGGCAGACATTCCATAACTACTAAAAAATTTGCTAGTCTCAACCATCAGTTATCATAATAGCTGCTGTAGTTTAGAATGGAAAGACAGAATACCAAAAAGCCAATTCTTTGGCGGTCAAGCTGCAAATCCATTAAAACTAAAGCTTTACACCAGAGGATGGATCAAATGGATCTGTACAAAAACTGGAGCTTACAATAGAAATCATCTGACTTCTTGAAAACTTACCAAAAGTCTTGCTTGTCCTTCAGTAGTAATTTCATAGTTAATGCCTATGTTCAACAGACTACAAGTCCTGCCCCAAAAAGGAACCAAACTACTATTTGGGAGTAGTATCAGTGGAATTATTTGGAAAATTACCAGAAAAAGCACAGGAAAGAGATGAATACCTAAATATGGCTGGAAAGAAGCTCAGCAAAAAAAAGGACCTGGGGGTGCTGGTAGACAGTGGCTGAACATGAGCTGGGTATGCCCAGGTGGGCAAAAAGGCCAATGACATCTTGGCCTGTACCAGGACCAATGCGGCCACCAGGACCAGGACAGTAACCTCTGCTGGGCACTGGTGAGGCACCTCAAATCATGAGGGCAGTTTTGGGCCCCTAACGATAAGAAAGATCTTAAGTGGCTGGAGCATATCCATAGAAGAGAATGGAGCTGCAGAGGGGTCTGGAGCACAAGTCTGATGAGGAGTGGCTGAGGGAGCTGGGGGGGCTCAGCTTGGAGAACAGGAGGCTCAGGGGGAACCTTCTCACTCTCCACAACTCCCTGACAGGAGGGGGCAGCGGGGGGAGAGGGGATCGGGCTCTGCTCTCAGGGAACAAGGGACAGGACAAGAGGGAACAGCCTCAAGTTGTGCTAGGGGAGAGCAGACTGGACATCAGGAGGAATTTCATCACAGGAAAGGTTGTTTAACATTGGAATGGGCTGCCCAGGGCAGTGGTAGAGTCACCATCCCTGGAAGTGCTCATGAAATGACTGAATGTAGCACTTAATGCTCTGGTCTAGTTGACAAGCAGTCAAAAGTTGAACTCCACAAGCTCAGAGGGCTTTTCCAACCTTAATGATTCTGGGAATCTGTATCAAAAATCATTTTTACAGTTACATCTACAAATTACCCACAATCTTAGCAGCTGAACAAAGGTAGTAGCTCAATTATACTACTTCTAACCTGAACCCTTGATCTGGAATGTAAAGTAACCTTTACATTTAAACCAAGAGAACAGTTATAAATTGCAAGATCTTCATCCCACCCTACCTGAACACAATTCAAATGTCAGTGAATTATTACAAGCCCTTCTCCCCCTAGCCTTGTGACAGCAGCACACCATTCTAGATGAGCTACGCTGAGCATAAAATTAGGTTCCTCTTGGTGCCAATATCTACTGCAGTTTAAGATTTAATTTCACAAAAGTAGAGATATTTGGCTGCTCTGTCAGGAAATGAGCTTTGTGTGCATTTCAGATCTCAAGATGCAGAAAGCTGTTTCAGGCCCTTCGGGAAGAAGGAGAAAGAAGTTCCTCTTTTAGTCTGGGAATAGTTTATATAGACAGTACTAGCCTCAGAGGGACTGTCTTTGATGGAAAATTTCAATATTTTAATCCTTACTATGACTGTGGATTTAATAAATGCCTTTAGCTTGAGGAGTAACTAGAATTTCAGCAGACATGACAATTCCTTGTCCAAAGCACAGGTTAGATCATACAAAGCTTATTTATTTACAATTTAGCATCCAACAGACTACAGATTCAGCTAGTCTCTGTGCTCTCCACGTATTTTAGAAGATTTAAACCCACTATTAAAGCAGACATTGTATAGGTAAATTATGAATTTCAATCATTCACAACGGTCCAGAAACCATGAGGCAGTTTAAGTATTTAAACGGGGGAGACTGAAGGAAAAGGGAACTCCACAAAAAAAAGTAGTTTGGGAAGGGGTCTCTGTTAAAATGGACTCCTCTCACATAATTTAAATGATTTTTTACTTCACCTGTTCTTTTCAGCTATTTTTTTAACTGCATCTAGTCTTTTTTGCATTCCAACTACACTAAGTATACCAGCAAAGAGACTGAAAGGAAGTAAAAAGCTGTTTATACAGCTGGAGTTGCTTACACCCCAGATTCACTCCATTTACCATACTGTTTGCTTAACACATGCCTACAAGCATACGAGGAAATAATAAAATAACTACATTCAGAATTTTTTTGGTTTAAGAAAAATGGCCAGTCGTAAGAATCAAATTACTTCTTATTCCTGCAATGGGTTTTAAGAGCTATTGCAGAAAGAAATTCTAGAGAAAATCCATTTTAAGATTAAAAGTCTTGATAATTCAGTAAAGAAACTTCATCAAAATAAATCCAACACTGATTAATATTATACTGTCCTCTTATTTTCACCTTAGTATCCACACTAAGAAAACCCTACTGTTGAACAGATTAGCCAGAGGCATCACTGGTGGTGCTTGCAAGGTGGAAATCAGCATAAGTACCTTTTCTGCCAGCATCATGCAAAATAATGTCTTGACTCTACATACACAAAGTGGATTTTCTACCTCAATTTCAGGAACTTCTAAATGCTGGGAACCTTCCAAGCATTACATAAACTTTCAAATGGCATTGACACCAGGTTAATAAAATTCAAACTAATACAAAGTCATTCACAGGAATTACCAAAAATAACCTTGAAATATAGCAACAAAGTCTGTTAGCTGATGCCAACAAAGAGGACAGGGCTTTGCACTCGTTCCCTCCAACCAAATACGTGGGAGACTACAAAGCTATTTTCTTGCTGTGTAGCCTCTAGAGCACTGCTGGCCTCCCTGTACTGCCAAGTACTCAGTTCTAGAGCAGAGTGAAACATGCAGGTCCCCCACACCAAGTAACAAAATAAAATTTCACCTGTAAATCCTACCAAAGGAAAACAGCACACTAAACTCCGCAAGCCAAGATGAACTGCTTCAACAGAATACACAGAAATTTAACATACACTGTATAGTAATTTTAGTTTATACTTTTAGTTTATATCAGTATTATGCCGGTTTATATAGACACATTTTTGTGTCTTGTAACCAGCTATGTTGGGTCTTTCTTCCTTTGGGAAGGTGTTGTTTTATTCTTTCAAATCATAAAAAAGCAACCCTTTGTCTTCTACAAAATCTACATCTGCCTTTCTCTATCTCCCCTCCAGCATACCAGAAGCCTGTGAACTCCTCTAAAACAGCTAAATCAAGAGCCCTATTCCACAAGTTTAAAAGCCCCTCCTAATTGCTTTGCTCTCTTCTGGCAGATTTGAAGAATTTTAATTAGTTCTTCTGATCTTTTTTTTATCCCCTACATTCTAACACACTAGAATTTGAGTGCCCTTTCCTCACTAAGCCTTTCAGCCAAGCTATGGAAGGCTTATCCATTACTTCAAGACATCCTCTACATAATTTCTCTCTTTTTTTTTTAATCCTGCCTGAAAGTTAAACACTTAAGTTTTACCAGTTTTCAGACTGTTCTAATACAGTAGATTAGAGCTGCATTATACATAAGAGACTAGCAGTGTTGAGGTTTGGAACCACAGGCTCTAAAACAAGACCAAAGGTCCTGGGTCCTGGGGTGCTCCTGCTGTGGGATCAATAGAGACTGACTGCTCATTAAACAGCTCGCTCACATACAAACAGCAAGCTGTGTTATGCAGCCATGCTCTTGATCTGAAAGCTGCAAGATATTCTGCAGTGGCCCCGATGGGAGTAGAGGAACATGAGTATTACATTTCCAAGATGGTTAAATTTACCATTGTGAGCTCTTTGCAGTAGTTGTGAAACTGCTCATACACAGGATGAATCGAGGGTATGTTAATATAATGCATCTTTATAGCGTACAACAGCAGAATGATACAACTCTGTCCTGCTTTGTTTTTAGAAGCACTTAGACATGCAATTCCATGTTTTATTTTGAAAAAAAGCAAAACTTCCTTAAAAATACAAAGTGTCATTGTTAAAGTTTAATAAAATAAAACTAGGCAGTTAATTCGATCCAGCAAACTAGTTGCTTGCTCTATCACTTTACACATTAACAGGATCACTAGAAACACATTTCCCTGGACAATTAAGTGAAAGCTTTCACTTAAAATCTTCTTAGCATAATTTATTTCTAACAGTAATACCCCTGTATTACGAAGTTCTCAAAATGCAAACACTTGCTTATAATTTTCTGGGGAAGATTTTCACACTAGGAAGACTTATTTCTTCCCACTTCCACAGCTGGTGGTGGTTGCTACAGGGATTTGGAATTAGGCTCAGTTTTAATTAGAGCAACTTCTACATACCAAGAACTGCAAAAGGATTTGCATTCTCACTAAACAAAGTTTTGTCCAGGGAATGAACAGAATAAGCTGTGACTTTAAACCAGGTACTTTTTCCCTTGATGGCACAGGCCCTGAGTCAATATAGTCAATGCCTCAGAGACCACGCTGCAAACCTGCTAAAGGAAGTTCCTGTGGTGCTGCCATGGGCTCTGGTGAGTGGCGCCAGCCTGCTCTCAGGCACCACAAACATACCCCGACAGGGCAACGGGGAGCAAGCTGTAAGGCCATTTTGACTCACTGTTAACTAACACGTTACCATGGTCTGCCCGGGAACCCAATTTATGCGTTCAACATGGACTCAAAATTACTACGAGAACAGACACTTCTCAGAGACTAGACCAAGGACAGAGCATCCTCAAAAGCCTTCTAAAACCAGGTCACAGCTTGGAGCGACTGGAATGCGGGAAAACTTAAAGCATTCTTAGACAATTTCGAAACCCTTCCTCCTTCCCGCACGCGACAGCCTCGCAGATGGATTAATCACTGCACTCACGCCCTGCGGTATTCAGGGTAACTGCCCTCCTGCGAACAAAGCAATATACTTCAACTTCGTAGGGCGGGAACAAGCCGACATCTGCTCTTGCAGGCGTTTGTGCTGAATCCTCCCCATCACAGCTTCACAGAGAGTAGCTGGGGCCCCTCGCTCCTCCTGAGTAGAAACACGGCGGGAGAAGGTACTCCCCAGCGCTGGGCCCTTCTCGCCGCACGGGAGTTCCTGCAGGAGCTCCGCGGTCGAGCCGGGCGCTGCACCCGTGGGGGTCCCGCCCGGCCCTGGGGCTCTCCCCGTGTGCCCCAAGCGTGGCCTCAGCCCGAGGCAGCACCGACGGGAGCGCAGCGCGGCCACTCCCCGCCCATCCCCCGGGGCGCAGGACAAGTAAACTGAGGCACGGCGAAGGCACCGGCCGCGCGCTGGCTTCTATCCGGCGGTACGGGAGGTATGGGGCTGCGCTTCCGCCCGCCGCGGCGAAGAGGCCCCTCAGAGGGGATCCAATCTCCTCGGCCAGAGCCTACAGCCCCGGCCCGCGCCCCTCTCTTCCTCACGGCCCTCAGCCGGAGCCCACACCTCCCGCGCCCGAACAAAGCCCACCAAGGACTCCGCGCCGCTGCACGACTCTTCTCCCCACCCCACCGAGCGTCCCCCGCCGCCCCACCTGGAGCTAGGCTTGGCTGGCTCGGCCTCAGCGTCCTGGAACATGGTGGCGCTCAGCAGCTCCGCTCCACAGCCCGGCTCCACCGGCGCCGCGGGGAGAGCCGGCCGCCCCGCCCCGCCCGGCCATTGGCCAATTTAGCTGCCCATCATAGCGAGCAGCCTATCGAACGCAGCCCACCCGCTCGAGATCCCGCCTGTCTGGCCAGCCTCGCAGAGGGAGGGAAGCTTGAACTCCCCGCGCCGGCGCTCACCCTGGGTGCCTTCCATTGGTTGCACTGCCCGTCCGTCAGAGGAAACTGCACAGCCACTGGCTGGAGGAGGCGGGGCGAGCGGCGGGGGGGGGGTTAAAGGGGCGGGGGGGGGGCGGGGGNCGTTTAAAGGGACGGGGTGGCGCAGGTGTATGGGCTGTGGTAGCGGTGAGGGGTCCGGTCCGGTCCGGTCCGGTCCGGTCCGGTCCGGTCCGGTCCGGTCCGGTCCGGTCCGGTCCGGTCCGGTCCGGTCCGAACCGCACTGCAGCCTTACAGTCGGGCCCTTTTGTGAGTGTTTCACCTCGAAATGGCGATGCAAAACAGAAATCAGGAGGAAGATCATCGTACGGTATAACCTCAGGGAGGACTTCGTACCCTGCTGCCCTCCACAGCGTTTCCGAGTTCAGGGATACCCGAGGAGCAGCCCCGAGCCCCGCCCGCGCCCGGCAGCCCTGGGCAGCCCCTCGGGCGCGGAGGGAGCGTTGCCCGGGGCAGCGCGGGAGATCTGAGCGGCTCCAGGGAGCGCGGGCGGCCCGGGCGAGCGAACAGGACACGGAGCGGGAAGGGCGCTGCAGCGCAGGCAGTTTGCTCTGTTTCTGGTCATTATAGTTGCTGAGAGAACTCAAATATATGGTGCCCACTCAGCAGGGAACTGAGTCCTCTAAACTCACCAAAAAAGATGCGGTGACTCAGACTGAACTCCCAAAAACCCAAGCAAAACATGCAAAAATTCCGTGTATCCACCCAGGCTTTGGGCTGTAGCTAATGCCTGAGCCTGTCAGTGGATTGTACCAGTGATGGGCAGCTGTATCCGATACGACCAGGTGGATGACCTGCCCAGCCTAGTAGCAGAGCTCCAAGACAAACTAGAAAGGCTGAGAAGTATTAGAAAATCAGAGAGGGACATAGACTGGTGGGACCATGCTCTGGCCTCCCTAAGACAGGAGCAGCCAACAGAAAGGAGATCCTCTAGCCATCCCCCAGCAAGGAGCAGGTACCAGTTGTGAAGCAAGTGAAGGGCAGTCCGTGCTCGGGGAAGCAAACAAAATCCTTCTTTGTTACCTTGCTTTTCCCTCACAATATCCTCATAGGCAAACTCAAGAAAAGTGGATTGGATGAGTGGACAGTGGGATGGATTGAGACCTGCTTGAGTGGCAGATCCCAGAGGCTCGTGATCAGTAGTACAGAGTAAGGTTGGAGACCTGTCACTAGTGGTGTCTCCCAGGGTCCTCTACTGGGCTCAGTGTTGTATAACTTGTTCATCGATGATTGGATGAAAGAGCAGGTGCCTCCTCAGCAAGTTCACTGCTGATGCAAAACTTGCAGGAGTGGCTCATACCTCAGAGTGTTGTGCAGCCCTTCAGAGGGACCTCAACAGCTTGGGGAGATGGGCAGAGAAGAACCTTCTGAAATTCAACAAGGGGAAATGCAGGTCCTGCACCTGTGGAGGACCAGCCCTGGTCACCAGCACAGACTGGGAGCTGAGCTGCTGGACAGCAGTGCTGCAGAGTACAACCTGGGTGTCCTGGTGCACAGCTATCTGTCCCTGACCAGCTGTGTGCCTTGGGGCCAAGGAGGCCAATGTTGTCCGGGCCTCAGGAAGAGTATTGCCAGCAGGCCGAGGGAGATGATCCTGCCCCTCAACTCAGCCCTGGCACAGCCACATTTACAGATCTGGGCCCCACAGTACAAGAGAGACATGGAGCTCCTGGAGCAGTTCTATCAGAGTACTACTAAGTTGGTCAAGGGTCTGGAGAATCTCTCTTACGAGGAAAGGCTGAGGGAGCTGGACCTGTTCAACCTCAAGAAGAGATGGCTGAGAGGGGACCTCATTAATGTGTATAAATATCTAAACGAGTGGGTATCAAGAGGATGGCCCAGGCTCTTCTCTCTGGTGTCAGCCAGTAGAACAAGAAACAAAGGCAGAAACTGATGCCCAGGAAGTTCCACGCAAACATGAGAAAGAACTTCTTCACTGTGCAGTGACTGAGCACTGAACAGGCTGCCCGGAGAGGGTGTGGAGTTTCCCTCACTGGAGATATACCAGAACCATCTGGACACAGCCCTGTGCCAAGTGCTCTGGGATGACCCTGCTTGAGCAGGGAAATGGGATCAGATGACCCACTGTGGTCCCTTCCAACCTGATCAATTCTGTGATTGTTGTGTGTCAGGCCCCTGTGCCTCACCTGGCTGTGTCAGTGTGCACAGGGGTCAGCCAGCACAGTGTTGAGCGGAGTCTGGCTGCTGTGATCCACCATGCTCCCTGGCATGTGTCCATGGTTTGCTCACAGCTCTGCGGCTGAAGCATGGGATGACTGCCACATGAAAGCCTTCGGCTGCCTGGAGAACCTGCACTGGGAGGAGATGGTATAGCTGCACCTGCAGACCCAGCATTTGCATGGCCTTTTAAACCATTTTTCATTGACTGTAACATTACAAGCTAACATTTTCAGCTGAAGGTTTTATTTCACAGCTCTACAGCTTTCCATTTGTCAAGAAGTAAATTTAGAGGCATAAATTTAGCAGCATACTGCTGCTTTTGTTTTGAAGGACTAAAAAAACAAATCAAAGGCAACAAAAAAGCATGAAGAATATGTACTATTGCTGTAGTATCTTGTTTTGCCAATCATTTTTTGGACTCCTTCCTTCTGTTTTTACAATCTTAAATTTTGGTCATTAAGGGCAAAATCAGCTAACTTGTGAGAGAAGATTTAGTGCCAGCTTTGACAGAGGGTGGTAAAGATTTAAAGGTCTCTTATGCTGACAAAGGCTCACAGCCAGTGGAAGGGAGAAGCTGCAGAGAAAGAGCTCAAACTTGGTCATAGCCCAATTTTCTCAGTAAACAGGTGGGAGAGACGAGTCACTTTTTGGATGGGAAGTATCAAAATATTACTAATAAAACTTATGTTGAGCTTTTTAGAACATTCTTCATTTCACATCAAGTACACACTTGTACTTTCTCAGTGCAACATTAAAGCTGCCTTTTTGTATGTCGAAGAGACCAAAAATCCTAAAAGTGTACAAAAGGGAGTTAGTTACTGACCTGTATCACAGGAACTTCAGGCCTCGAGCCTAACTTGCCCGAAGCAGGGTGTGCTGGGTCAGCCCACCTTTCTCTAGGCTTCAGTTAGTTTTATGTTGGAAAGCTCTGAAGACAGATACTATGCAACCCTATCAGAGCTTCCTGTTCCTGAGTGTCCTGTGGTGAAAAGGTGTTTCTGGTAGTGGCTATATAAAACATGATGGCCTGAATACAACCTCCACAGCCGAGTTTCTGCTTATCTGAAGCTGTGAATGGAAAAAAACCAACCAAACCCCAAGATACACACTTATCATTTTTATTGTACCTTCTTGTTAGTGGCGGTTGGGAATTTTTTTTTGTGGTTTTCTTGTTAGTTTTTCTCTCTTTCTCCCCCTTGTTACTGGTGCCCATGGCCCCAGACGGGCCATTCATGATAGCCAGCCCTTTGGTTTGCCACATTTCTGAAATTCACCATGAGTTAGGGTGAATGGAAGCTACATAGCAAAAACAACCTTGTAGCAATGGGGAACAAAGACATATGGACCTCTTTGCTTGCTTTGAAGAAGATCATCGTTTATTGTAACAAACCGAACCCTTTTATGTTCTAAACTTAACCCAAAGCAAGCACACACTGGCTGCCTGCCACTGCAGTGGTGCTGTTCACATGTCCCGTTACCCAGCCAGCTCTCTGACCATGTGGTGCCCATGCGCCTCCTCAACCAAGCACTGCCTCACGCACGAGGCAAGCACACGCCAGCTATACAGCCTGCTCTCTGGTTAGAGGACCTGTTTTTTACCTGGCTGTTAGCTGAACCTTTCCCAGAGTGCCTTCTGTTGAGCAAGAGTAAACAGTATTTCTTGTCTCCCACACAACCCTACCAAAATTTTCTCTGATCATGGTGAGAATCACCAAATTCCGGGAGGGGAGATGCCAATGGGAGTTAGGCAACTGATTTCACTGCAACCAAATCACCTTGAAAGGCTTGGCCTTATGGACAAGTTTTAACCCCCACCCCCACAAGGCCATGATCATGTAAATAAAGCTTAAATGAAAAAATCTGAGAGGACATGAACAGCAAGGAACACACTGGACGCAAGTTAGACCAAGTATTAGTATGTATTTATGGACAAGAATAAAAACAGCTTTACAAGTTGAATTGCAAATTTAAACAGAAGTTTAACAGCTTTTGTATATTATATTAAATAACCAAAACACCTTTTCCAAAATTGGTAAAGAATAAATAATATAATTTACAGTATGGTACAAAAAATAATCAGTAAGGACAGGCATTTTGCTTTATACATACACTATATAGGTATATTTATAATCTATAAAACAAATTCACATCTCAAACAAGCCAGAAACCTTAGATGATATGGCTTAACTATTATTAAAAGAAACAGCATTAAATTTTGCTGCCAGAACCATAAGCTCTAAAGCAGTTATCACGTTTCAATAATTAATGATAACTTATTGCCGTAGTGCTTGCCAAGGTTTCACTTAGTTAACATTTACAAATTGCTGTGAAATTAACAGATTCAAAGGTTTGAAAAGGTTTAAAAAAAGTGCAGTACTTTCCTTATAAATGCATCTGAAGTCTGAGTGTAGAAAACAAAATGCAACTAAATTTCCACTTTGGGATCTGCTGTCAGTAAATGAGATGTCTTTATAGGTTAGATTTGAATCAAGCCATTTAATTAAATTTAGAAATACAGCGGGTGTCAAAAAAGGCTTAAGAATGCTGTATGAAAAACCATTACTATTCCTATGCTTAGTAGATTTAGTGATACTGGATAAAATGGATTGTGTGGGTGATCAGGATGCAACACCATGCACGGATCTCTGTCAGTGTGTGCACACACATCTGGGTGGAACCAACCTTGGGTATGGTACTGCTCTGCACCCAGCCCATGGTGATGAGACACTGAATCTTCTGCCATTTACCTTGTCAACTACTCAGAACTGCCTTATGGCAGGGGTGAGGGAGTACTGAGAGGGAAAGTCTAGAGCAGTTAATCCCAGACCTGGAGGCTGTTAGTGTCCCTTAGGCCTCTCCAACACCCCACAGTGCCCCAGGAAGGTACTAACCTAATGAAGTCATTTCTACCCCAGAAGCAATACTGTGCATTTCAGTGTCACTTGCTTGGCTGTCTGCTTAGCCTGACATTGTCTCTCACACAGATTTTGTTACTGCTGTTGGGGAAGCTGAAATAATTAAAACTGAAGAAGTTTTGAGTATTACCACCCCCCCCCACATCTGCACGTGCACATGCACGTATGTGTGCGTGTGTGTGTATATACCACCTCCTTAGCAGTCTCCGGCACAAACTGATGATGACCACTATTGTAAAGCACATTCACCTAAAATCTAGAGCTGGTTCGATCAGAGATGTGTTTAAATGGCCTTTCACATAGTAAGGGTAACAAATACTGCATCAATTCAGAATTACCACAATGATCTTAATTATTCTTAAGTTCTTCCCTTGTCCTCAAAGGGTTTTATTCTTAAAATGCAGTTTGCAATGCATTTCTGAAATCAAATTCTGCTTCATAATGCCAACTTTTAAGGGGCTGATGCCAAACACATTTCTAACCCAAACATTCTGAGTGCTGAACTGATTTCTGTAATTTATACTCTGTTATTACTGGGTGGTTCAAGCCCACGTGCAAAGGTTCAGGGTATTAGAAGTTTTCTGATGTCATGGCATCATCAAAAATAGCCACTTGTACTGCCTTCATTCTGCAGTTGTGTCCTTCCCCCTGCATGGGCTGAGGCAGGGCAGCTGACAGCTCCTTGTATCGCAGGCAAAAAGCCTCCATGGATCGGGATGAATTGCTCTGCTCTCCACTTCTGCGGCAGGTGCAGCAACACTGGCCTTTATTCTAGGCAACTTCAGAGCCGAACCCAGTGCCATATCCACTGTGTTACCAGCATCAGTAGGGAAGATGAAAAGTTTGTCAAGTTACAAATACACTGGAGACCCTCACATTACTCTTGCAATATTTAGAAGTTTAAGAATGAGAGGTCAGGTTTCTTTTCATACAGTACTTGATTAGAATGCAACACATTTCCCCCTGCATGTTCTGTAATCCACAGCCATAGTAGGGGCCTTCTACTTTTGTCCTGCAAATCTGAAGGATTTCTTGAGACACAGCATACAGAATAATCAGCATTAGTAATGGAGGAACCCAAACCCAAGAAATCTGGGAAAGTCCAAACCAAAACACAGCTAAATTCTAAGTAAAACTGAAAAGTTTTAGTGGGAATGACTCTTGAAATTAATGGGTCTCCTCTCCATACCAAGGGGGAATGCTCAGAACAAAACAGGCCCCAGCATTCATTTCTGTGACAGCCTTCAACTCTTCCTGTTCCAGGTTTATGTGATTTCCTGACAATTCTGTCAGAATTCTCAAACAAGGCTCTGTGTGCATAAGAAAACTTGTTCAATTTTCTCCTAGTGACAGAAAAGGCCAACTCCATAGAAGCTAAAAATCATCTGCCTAAAGCAGGGTGAAGGGACTGGGCCAACGGCAGAGTCAGTGCATTGTGAGCAAGTTACAAGAGACTCCCAGTCAAAGAAACACCTTGTACAAGTAGCTAAAGGCAGGCAGAACTACATCCACCAAGTATAGTTGGGAAATGAACCCATGATAACAGCCTAAGGGATGGAGAAGGTTTGTTTATTTATTATTAATACAAAGTTGAGGCTTATTCAAGAGCAGCCCCTTGGAAAAGTTCAGTTACTCACACCAGCCAAGGGACATCCTCTAACTGGAGAAGCAGACAAGTGCTTACAAAAGGGGCACAACATGGGTATCCTTGCTCAAAACAGGAAAGGAAAGGAAAGAAGAAAGGAAAGGAAAAGGAATAAGAAAAGTCTCCTGAGTTATAAAGCTAGAACTGACGGACAACCAGCTCCCCAGAAATTAACTTGATATCCTGTTGAACCCACTGGAATCAGGATCTGGGTTTTTCCTACAGTAAAACACAACATTAAATGCACAGGGATTTCAGAGAGGGAGTGCCAGACCCACTCATGCCTGGAAGTGACCGTAATGAAGAATGATGCTGAGGTACTACAGAGCACCCGGAGTTCACAGAACAAGGAGGAAGCAGGGAAGGACTAAGGGATTAAGCTACGAGTTGACACTTCATGACACAAAACCGATCTCAACTGCTTTAGCATTAACCTAGTACTTGTTCCTCAGTTTTTGTGAAGATGACAATATTTACATGTTTCCAGCAAAGCCAAGACTAATTATGACACAGCTTTCCTAGTGTAAGCCCTTTTGCCATGTTTCCAGACCTAAAAATCAACTGTTCTTCAGGGAGAGCAATAAAGCACTCTCCCACTCACAGGGTGAACTGTGCAATGTGCTGAAGAATCTCAAAGGTTAAGAATATGAGTGCAGTCAGGGTGATGATGATGATGATGATGATTGTGATGTGATGGGGTTTAAAAGCAGGGGATCCAAGCAGCACGGGAGGAGGGCGGATCGGAGCTCCCCTACCAAACAAGCAAGCATGAGCCCCGCTGGAATGGTCAAAGAGCCAAAGGAACAGAGTGGTCTGTAAGAACACAGCATCGAGGAGTGGCAGTGCCCTGGACAGAGTGCAAGAACTTCAGTCTGACTGAATGGTAAGAAGACTGCCAACGAGGACATGTCAAGATACACAATGGTTCCCCTACCCACCCCTACTCTTCATCCTCCACAGTTTTCACGTGGATCCAAAAGCATGGCATTTTGATCACTACGCAAACAATAATTCACATACAGGAGCTTGTGGCAATCCCATCCCTACTTGGGCTGCTTGCTTAGGCCATTCCAAAGTACAAGTCCAGGACTGTCCCACAAACCTGCAATCTTACATCGCTGATGCAGGGACACACTGTCTCCTGTAATGTCATTCCATGTTCTGTTGTTGCCAGCATATTGCACATTCCAGGACTTGCAAGTACTCCTTGAGACCTTTGAAACCAATGCTTCTCTGTTAGAAAGAAAGCACAGGACAGGGATAACTCAGCCTCAGCTGCTGCCCTCATCAAGTTCCAGCACTGCAAGCTCCAACTTAGCTGAACAGTCTGCACCAGTCTGCTGGTCATTTCCTTACTGCGACAGATCCCCAACTGGGGGACCACCACCTCCTCCATCAAACAGGATCTCCCTGCGAGTTGGCTCCGGTATCGACAGTTCCTGGGCAAGGTCATTAAACCGAGATATGTAATCTATGCTGTTCTCATTCATCATGCAAGCCAGCTGGGAATCCACCACCTGGAAGATACAAGGAGAGAAGAGATGAGCTACATGTCAGTGGCAATTTCATGGAATAACTGAGGTTGGAAGGGACATCTTGAGAGCATTTTATCCAACTATCTCACTTGAGCAGGATCAGCTAGAACAGGCTGCCCAGGACATTGCTGGGCAGGTGCTGAATTATCCCCATGCACAGACATTCCAAAACTCTCTGGATACCCTGTTTCCATGCCTGAGTACCTCAAAATAGATCTCTTGTCTTCAGGTGGAATTTTATGTGTTTCAAATTTTGCTTGCAGCCTCGTCCTGAGAAGAGTCTGGCTCCCCCAGCTTCATTCCCAGCCTCTCCTCATATGAGACATTTTATCTCACTCGACCCAAGTTAGAGAACAGCTCTTCCCATCCACAACTAAATGGAAGCTTCTAAAATACCTACCCACCTACAGTCTCAATGGGCCTCACCTGCTCCAATTTAGCATTACAGTGCACAGCTAGATGATCTAATGATATTATCTCTGCCACAAGAGCTGCTCTGCTGTGCCTAACATGGAGGCTTACCCCATTTTCTTCTAAAGGCAGCTGGTAATATTGAGGGCTGCTGTCACTTCAAATCCATGCAAATAAATTATCATATATTCCTTTAATTAGAACACACCTTGACAGCTTCTCACCACCAAGCAAACAGAATCTTTATATTTACGCCAGAAGTGGACCTGTGTTTCAGGTCTGAAGCTGCCAAGGTCACACTAAATCAGCATGAGCTCGCTGCAGCTCCTGGTTACACGGTCTGTACAAAACCTCCTTATCCAAATCCAAAGGGCAATGGAAAAATGACACATTCCTTCCATAAGGACAAGTCCCCAAGAAATTACAAGTTATGTGATGTCGTACTGAGTTAATAACTAAACTGTGGCATAACTGAGACTGGAAGGGACCTGAAGAGGTCTCTAATTCAACCATCTGCTCAAAGCAGGTTCACCTATGAGGACAGACCAGCTCACTTGGAGCTTTATTGATGTGAGCCCTGGAAAGCTCTGAAGGCAGCCACTGTGTTAAAATCTCTGGGCAACCTGTTTCCTTGCCTGCTGATCCTCACCATGCAGTTTTTCTACAGATGTAGCAGAAACTTTCTCAGTTCAGCTTTTGCTTGTTTCTCCCACCTCCCATCACCATTCTGTAAAGGGCTTGGCTACATCTTCTCAATGACCCTACTGCAGGCATTGGCAAGCAGCAGGGTTCCTTCCACCCTGAAGCCTTTTCTAGGCTGAACAAGCCTAGACATCACCCTTTCTTGACCACCTGATCCTCCTGGTGACCCTCAACCGAATTTGCTCTGGCTAATCTCTCTCCTATATATTGAGTGCTCAAAACTGGTGACAGTATTTTAGACATGGTCTCACAGCAGGTAGGCTCTATTACTCTACAGAGTAGAGCACGTTAATCATCATTTTGTTCAACATCCTGGCCATGCTCCTGTCAAAAACACGTCATGACATCATTGGTCACCTTTGGTTTCACATCTTTGGATCCGCCCTGAATCACACTCAGCTTGTGTCCCCAGCTGATACTGCTGTAGGGTTATTCCTTCATTCTTTCCTAGGGCAAGACTTTGCATTTTCCTTGCTAAGCTGCATAATGTTCCTGCAGCTCATTCTTCCTGTCTGTCCCTCTGAAAGAGAGCTCTGTCCTTAAGTGTGTCACAGCCTTAAAAACTGCTGGGCTTCATTCTACCCCTGCAAAAGAGTTCTAAACAAAGGGATAGCTCTGCCAACAGAAACAGTAACTCAGCAGCACAGAACCTTCTGCCATCCTCTCAGGTGCCTTGGTATTAGCCATGTCCTTCCTTCTGGACATTTTTTTTTTTCCTACCAGGCCTCCAACTGTGTTGTAGCTGCATCACTATTAATCTTTCTCTCATCTTTAGCACTTTCAGTTTTTGCTCTACAAAGCAGGACACACAACAGAATGACTGAATCTTTCTCTGCCAAAACAAAGATATGTCCAACAGGTGAATACGACCTCCCTCAGCGAAAAGAACCTGAGTCGAAGGCGCTTCACAACAGCTTCTTGCACCAGCTCTGGTGTCGGGTACCCTCAGATAATTTTACATCTTTCTGTTATGACTGTAACACTCTTCTACTGAGCTAAAGTGCAGGTGTCAAAGCACCTCTGCATTTGAAGTACCTCAGGATGGTCTGAGGGACAGCACCCAGTAACTGTCACTTCCAGCACTGCAAGAGGAAGCAGACTCCGAGTGTAATTTGCTGACATACCTCTGCCACGTCTGCCAGGGACCGTGACACAAAGGAGTCCCGTGAGTTTCCATCCAGCAGGCTGGGTCCCAGTAAGGAAGTGCCACTGGTGCTCCCAACTGGAGTTGGTAACATTTTTCGTCCCTTCTCTGGGGAGATGAAACTTGCTACAAAGAAAAGGCACATCAGTAAGTCACTGCACTGAGTGTTTTCAACTGGGGAGATAAAGAAAAGGACAAGGAAATTCAAAATGGAGGACAGATATCCATTCCTTCCACCTTTTAAAAATTATGTGTTATCAACATCCATACCATCATCACACTGCTAAGAGTAAGGAGACTCATTACACTGGCCCCATGAACTATTAATTAAAAAAAACCCTCTCAACCTCAACCAAACCCAGTGAGTGACCTCATGTCTTTGAGATAGTACTTATCAAGCACACAACAAAGTCTATTTTTCCACCAGCAGAGCCAAAGGCATCTATTCATTTTGGTGCAACAGTCCAAATGTCTCACCCTAACTGATGAGTCAGGCTCCAAACAGACTACAAGGAACTGCCAAGGAATTACTTGTCCCAAGCTACAGGCCCCAGTCTAGCAACGGGATCTTTTCAGGAACAGACTTGTAGAGAGAGAGAAAATGTACTCAAGGCAACACTGTGGAAATGAAAGCAAGAAGTATTTGGAATAATTCTACAAATGTTCTACTGGGTTTATAATTTCTCAAAGGATTCGCTTCTGATAAACAATGTTGGGGGCTTTTTTGTTAACAGGAAAGCACTTTTTGGTTGCACTTCTATGCATCTGGACACTTACAGAACAAGCTGCTGAGGGAAGAGTCTGTGGAGTCATTGGGGTACCACTGGGGATCGTGGGTGGGAGACGCAATCCAGTTCTGCTGAGGACTACTGGATGGGGACGGAAGACTTTTGGAGCTGTCACTGCCATTCAGCTTTGCAGGAGAGAGAGAAACACCTTCACCTGTAAGCCAATGTTGGGGATCATGAATTCAGTCAATATGGTAAAGTTACAGGACACTGCACCAATTTTTGTTTAGAAAGGAAAAAAAACCCAAACAACAACAATAACCCCCCCATCCCATATATGTTATAAAATAAAGGCCAGGCACAGAATTTTATTTCCAAGAGATATTTTGAAAAAAACAAACAAACAAAAACAAACCCACAAAAACCTTATAACCCAAGAACGGCTTCCTGGAAAAGTTACTGCTGCTATGTAAGATGTCAGGGATTTTCTTCTAAGTTAATAGGCAGACTTTAGCTAATCTTAGACTTACTGTATTGGCCAGAGCTGATGGCTATTTCAATGATGGAATCACTGATCTGAGTGGCAGGTTCCCCTTGGGAAAGCACATCTTCAGGTGGTCCAGGCAGGGAAATATCCAAGAGAGCAGAAACATTGGGAGGAGAGAGCCGAGTACTGGAAGCTTCTGATGAGGGAAGTGGAGGCGTGGACAGACCATTCTGGAGAGAAGTCTTGGCCAGTTCTGGCAGAGAAAGGACTGTTGTACCCTGTTATAAGAAACAGAATTAATTGTTCATAAATTTATTAAGAACTTGGAAAACTAAAACGCAACATTTTGGCTCTTGAGTATCAGTACCAGACTTTTAAGGGAAAAAATCCAGTAGATAATATGCCTAATTAGAGGAACATACTATCTATATAATAAATCTGTATTATTTTAATGAATAGTACCTGTAAGCATAAACAAATATGCTTCAGCCCATATCCTGCCAAATATCTGAAAAATATGAGTCTGTAACATTCCAAAGAATATTTAAAACAACCTACATAACAGAACAAGCATAATCTTAAAATTAACATAATTTTGATAAACCTACAAGATAGTTCCAAATAGATATGCATAAATTTGCCTTTGTATAGGCAAAAACCCTTTAACTGATGGAAGAGTATACAGATATTTTCAACTGGTAACTCATACTTATTCACTTTTTACAGCCAGACTTCCAAAAATTCAACTGATCTTCAAGGAGTCTCATTACCAGTACCTCATCGTAGAACTGTAATACTTTTTTCTGATGTAGTGTATACACAGCTGTCCTTAAGAGCAGGAACCAGAACCCAACGCTCCATTACCACAATAAATGCCTCACAGGTTCATGTCCTAACATCTGTCCCATAAAAAAATCTTAATCTCCTTTATGCTCTCCATTCAAACTAATTTGACCTTTTTCACATGTAGGCATCACATGGAGCATGGAAAGTGCTTCCACTGAAGAAAAGAAGAGCCTGTATTCTGAGGCTTAAAAATCCAACACCAGGTCCAGGATCCCACTGGAGAAAGAGTCTGGGGACAGGATGACAACCCTCCTACAATTTAGGTGCCATCACAGTTACTCTTAAGTATCTGTCTATGTCTTACTAGATCCAGCACAAAGAACAGTGAATCTCTAGAAGGGAGGCTGACATTACAATCACACTTTCAGTCTTAATACTCCTCCTTTAGAGACATGGAGGCAGCAGGACTGCGAACTGCTGAAATCACTCCTTGTAATGTCTAAAATACCACATAGATATATCAAAGCAATTATAAACTCCTCCATCCTATTAAGAGATATGTAAAGCCTGTTTGTCCCTCACAGGTCAGGGACTGTCAGCTTCACTTTGATTTTAGGGAATGGCACACACACATATTTAAGCAGCTTTCCTAAATTTCTTTAAATTTCTTCAGGTGCTAGGGATTTCATTTCCACCAGACAGTACCAGTGGTGCACAATTACCTGGGAGTACGGAGTTTTAACTAGCAATACCAGTGGTATTTTCACAGAACATTACCCATTCCAGAGCACTCTTCCTTCAGCACACACTGTACCTGGAAGCCATCCTGCTCGGGCTGGGTCGGCAGGCTGATGTACGGCACCCGGCACCCCGGGCCTGAGCCCTGCAACCACAACAGAAACCATGTGAGTGACCAGCCAGGGAGGGGAGAGATAAAGGCCCATCACCATTCATCCATGCTCTTCATACATCTCATGTCTTTCAAAATTGTCCATCAACTCCCTGTGAACATGACATGGACTGACATGGACTAACATGTATCTGGGTTTCAATGAAAGAAACAGCAAGGAGAAATTACAGTTTCCATTCCAAATACAATCCCAAAAACTCCATGTTTTGCCCCAGATCCCTTCCTGAATTTCTGAAATGCCGTAATTTCTTTTCAAGCCAGATTTTTGGACGGCCAAGTTTAACACTCTACCAGCTGCAAACCATTTTATAGGATGGAAATTCATTCAATGAGATGATGATTTGATCCCTCAACCCCAAATACACACTATACAACACAGACGGGGTCTGCCACGACAGCAGTGTCTAACAGCAAGCCCCAGGAGAAAGCTTACTGAGGAGTCATAATAATACAGCTTTTTTTATACGATGAAAGAGCAAGACAGCTAAGCACTTGAAAAAAGCTCATTTAAGAGCCTCTGACCTCCACAGTGGTGATGGAGCCTCCGTTCTGATGTGCTACTGCTGGCTCCTGCCCTGTCACCACCGTGGGCACTGCATCCGGTGACAATGGAGACACACCTGGCAAACCATCTGCATCCAGGACAGGCATGGGGCTACCAGGGATAATGCCAGCACTTTTAGCTGCCAAGTCAATAGCACCTTGTGTGAAACAAAAAACCAAAAAACGTATTACAAGCTTCTTCTTCACTTTGTTATGAATCTCTAAAATATGAATTTTTAAAACTTACCCAGAGTCAAAACTCAACTCATGTAAAAAAGCAGCAATGGTAATGATCTGATCATCTGGGTCAGCTGCTTCTCTGCACCAAGGGTAACATTGTTTTTAGCTAAAATGTTTAACTTTTCTGCCCTGCTCCAACCTGTAACCAGGTATATCAAAATAGTTGAGAAACATCCCAGTTCCCCTCCCATCCTTTTCTTCTATTTTTTTTTTCTTTTTTGTCCTCCAAATTGGTAAGTATTTCATTATGCAATTTCCAAAAATTTCCCATGGGTTACTAGGGGAGCTCTAGAAACAATAGAGCCCTTTTATCTTGCCTCTGGCAGCCATGTAGACTCAATGTAAAAAACGTAATTTGTAAGGGTCAACCTCACCCAGATCTTTTAAAATCCACTTCAAACATCTGAAGGTCTTCTCATCCCAAAAAGAATCCTCTAGGCAAAACGTAGATGCAGTCTCTGTTTTCACCTCATTAATTGTTCTAATTATGGAACCCACTCTCTGACTCTCTGCTGTGACAGTATCTGCCTGGACGACACCAGCATGGCTTTTATTGCAGAATTCAGAACGACTTACTAGACAGATGGTTGGTGGCCTGTGCTGGAAGAACTTTGGGCACAATTGGACGAGAAACAGCAGCTTTAGTCAGTGAGGACTGGATTGGCCGAAATGAACCTCTCCCTGGGGGGAAGCATTAATACCTTTCAGGCAAATGAAATCTAACACCTTTAAAGCACAACACAACACAGTTCAGTGGAAGCAAATAAATTCCAAACAGCAGCAAGCTGCAGGAATGCAAGTAGTGGAGATGATGGAATAGAGCTAAAATAGTGATATGAGCTAAGCAGTGCCTTGCCACAGACACGCAACAGCAAGTGCTGCTGTGCTATTGGAGCTGCTCTCATACTGTCAATAAAGACAACCCTTCAGGTCTCATGCTGGCTTTCATGGGGGATCACCTGTACTACCACTGTACTCAAGAGTGTACCAGCAGAAAAGGACATACGGGCAGTGGATTGCTTATGCTGTATAAAATTTAGACAGTATCCCAGGTTCTAGGGAAAGTCCAACATAAAATCTAGACAAATTATTATACCCTACAGAACAACAATTCCTATCTGAGTATTTTATTCCAAATTTCGTCTCCCTGTTGAGAACTCCTTGCTCTTCCACGATTTCAGTCTTGGGAAATTGAAGAAAAAATTTTTATCACAAGCACAACTTGCTTAACAATGATCCAGGAGAGCAATCCCATCATCCTGCAGGCTGGTGATACTGTCATTTTGAAAGAGTATTTTCTTCTTTTTAGAAATTACTTCTTTATTCAGTTTTAAGGGACACTTTTCAGTTTACAGAAGTGCTAGGCTCACCTGTAATGGATGAGTTGGATAAGATAGAAAAGGAACAGACATGCTGGGACGGATTTCCAGATGGCCTGGGGAGCAGTGTTCTCTATGTGAGAGAAACAATAAACCAGAACAGATTTAAACACAGACAGAGGGTAACACTCATCGTATATGTTGCAGGAGTTCACCGAACCTTCCAGAATAAGCAGAGTATTTCCGTGGCATTACTATCATGCACAGACACAGCAATGGGATCAGTGTGCTCTTGAGAAAAAAGCTGTATAAAGGAACGATGTGTTTTCTCTGTAAACGACTAAAAGAAAGTATTTCCACATGGAAAATTCCCAGAGAAATGCTGATTAGAACTATAATCCTGATTATACTTGTAGTGATTGTCAAATCTCTCTCAGAATTACAGCAGTGATCTTGAGTATGGGACCTAGTCTGTGTACAAACTGATCGGCCTTTAAAATTCAGCAAGCGTGGATGAGCAAGATAGCTGTGTGTACTTAGGAGCTCTTGAAACACATGGAATTGCCCAGATCTGAAGATCTCAGGATCAAAAAATAGTCCAGGGGTAATTTCGGCGTCCCCTACTCTTATATAAAACAGAAGAGAAAAAAAGGTATAGTGACACTTGGGAACTTTGTTTTCCCCAGTAGGTTACCATTATTGAAGTTTCAGATTTCTTTTTTCTCACCTGCCTCTGGTGTCCCAGTGGCATGTGCCTTTTCCCAGGGTTATCAGAGCAGTCTGAAGGAGGGTAATGCCTGTCTGTCACCACAGCACTACAACAACAGGCCATCCCTTCCATACATCTCTTTCTAAGCCCCATTTTTTCCCAGGAATCATTGCTCTTCCAAAGTGTGTTATAGCTTATTTCACTACAGAGGCTTATATCCACTACAGTTTAACATCTACTACTGAGCAGGAAGTAGGAAAAGGATCTAAAGGAAGATTTTGCTGTTAAGAGGGCTGCCAGCTTCAACACTGCCAGCACAGGACAGCACAGGGACACACTGCCTATGCCTCAGTGCCAGAAGGCCCACGTAGGAGAACCTTCCAGGTCCCAGAAGCCTCTTCCAGAGGCTTTTTTATTTTTCCAAACTACCTTAGGCACTGGACTTCCGCTGTTGTTGATATTCTTCGTACAGGGAATGTAACATGGCTAATTACACTAGAGACTGAAGTGTTTGTTCCTTCATAATTTCAGCTTCACATTTTCAGTGGATGCACGAAGGAAATTCAGTTTTTTATTTGTTACGTGCAAGGGAGCAAAATAGGCATTTACAATTTGCTCTGACCTGTACTACCAGTGGCTTCCGCAAGTGCCTGTTCCGTAACTTCCTGGGCTTCGGCAGGAAGAAGTCCGACTGCATCTGGACAACAACAGGAAATGCATTACAAGTATTTTAAGCATCCAGATGCAGAATAAATTATAATCCCTAAATTCTTATTGTCAATAAAGTTGAATTAAGAGTTAACTAAAATACTGTGTTTTGTTTGAGACAGCACAATATCCTTCCTGTTAGTCTCAGAATATTTTCCCCCAAGAATGTGTTTTTTCTTCTTTTTTTATGGAGATAAAGCTTTGTCCCAAAAAAGCCATTTCACTACTAAACTACTTCAGCTTCTTATGAAATTCTTACCGATATTGTGTACATAAAGATTAGAATTTGACTTAAATACAGCAATGAGGCTGTGTTAAAATTAGCTACACATCAGAAGGGGATCAGTTTTTGCTAAATCTGGCACATGTATTTGCTGGAGCAACTTAATTAGACAGCGAATCACTGTCATCAGGCTGTGTGATGGCATTCAGATTTGAATTACCTGAATTACCTGAACAGGTAATGTCAGTTCAAAGCACAGTTACATAGTCAAAATCTGACTCATCTCAGTTAATACTATGTTAAAATTGAGCATCATAAGAAGCACTGCTTCATAGGGCAGCCCATACTTTCTGATTAATTCAGAATCCCTGTGATACCTCCTGTAAGCTGGCTCATGCCCACCATACAGCATTTTCTATTCAGTCATCCCACTCACACTGATGGTGTCCAGGTGCTGCCGGAAGGTCAGCTCTGCTTCCTTGCTGGGTAGGAACAGCTTCCCATGGCGGCTGTTGGGGGGCAGGGTTGTAGGGACCGCAAACAGTCCACTGTCAGCCTCAGTGCTCCCAGAACTTGAAGAACTGGCCACCAAGAGAGGTCTAGGGAGGTTTCTCAAACCTAGAAGATTTTAACAGCAATTTAAATGAAATAAAGTGAAAACAAAAAGGAAATAACTAGTAACTGAAGGATCATAGAGAGCTGGGACTTAAGGATTCTGGCTCTGTCACCAGCTGTTTCCAAAATCAGGAATCTCTCCATATTTCAGTTGTCCCACCTGCAAACTGACAGTATTTACCTGCTACGTATACCACTAATATTCACTTGCTTTGAAATTCTTGGAAGTAGGGGATTAAATGTAATTTTACACTACTTAAGAAACTAGAATTGAAGCCCTGTTTTCAGCCCCACATAGACCATGATAATCAGTTTATCTGTTCAGCTTGTAGGCACACCTGAGGGCCTATTCCAGTAAACAAATTATATCCACCATTTCTTATGTAGGGGAACATAATACAAACACAGAGCCATTTTACAGTGTTTATGATTTATTTACACTCCCTAACCCTGCTTTCCCTATAGTAATTCAAAGTGCAACCTCAATAAAATGAATCTGGTAATGGAGTGGGGATCAATTTACCAAAACAGCTTCCCAAAGATTGACTGTCTTCAAAATACATTTGGCACAATGAAATAATGGTAGCTTGTCTGAGTAAAACTTCCCCATTTATGTTTAAGTTTAAAAAAATATGGTAGTATTTCCCTGTGCAGGCAGCCAGCTCGGATGAAAGCCAGCATTGTTAGCCTGTCACTCTGAGGTACCCAAGATGTGTCTCTCCATATAGGTGCTTTACAGCACCAGTTAACCTGCTCCTGGGTTCACTGCTTCTCAGAGCAGGGGTGTGAACTGCCTAAGAATCACAACTGGTCCCAGTAACCCCAACACCATCACAGACTTCCCTAAAGTCATAAACATTTGGTGGAAAATGCAACTGGGCTGAAGCACAGAACTGAAATTCTTGGCCTGCATGGCTGGGGCTCACAGGTTACAGCAGCTGTACCTTCTATTAAAGAAAAGGCAATTCATAATCATTCTCTATCTTATAATCATAGAATCACATGACTGGTTTGGGCTGGAAGGGACCTTCAAGCTCATCTCATTCCACCCCCTGCCATGGGCAGGGACACCTTCACTATTCAGGTTGCTACAAGCCCCATCCAACCTGGCCTTGAACGCTGCCAGGGATCCAGGGGCAGCCACAAATTCTCTGGGCAATCTGTGCCAGGGCCTCACCACCCTCACAGGAAAGAATTTCTTCCTAATATCTAATCTAGACCTATAGCAGCAGGACGGCACAGAAAATTTTTAGTAATTATTTATCAACGGATTTTACACCGTGCATTTACTCGCCTGTTTTGTAAGCTGATACTCTCTTGAGATCTCACACCCTGTGTCAGTCAGCATGCCCTAGTTCAGGCTTGGAAGGGGTTAATTTTCTTCAGTGGCAGCTTTGGATTTGTGTTGCAAACAGTGTTCATAACTTTGGGATGCTTTAGTTACTCCTGAGCAGGACTTACACTGGTCAAGGCCTTTGCTGCTCCTCGCCCCACACTGCCAGTGAGGGGGTTGGGGATGCAAGAGGAAGTGGGAAAGGACACAGCCAGGACAGCTGATCCCAGCTGACCCCAGTGATAGCCCACACCATGCTTAGTGTACAGAGCCGGGGGAAGAAGAAGGAAGGGGTGGACATTCAGAGTGAGGGTGTTTGCCTTCCCAAGTTACTGTTACATATCATGGAGCCCTGCTGTCTTGGGGATGGTAGAATACCCGCCTGCCAAGGGGAAGCAGGGAATGAATTCCTTGTTCTGCTTTGCATGCATGGTGTTCGCTTTACCTAATATACTGTTTTTATTTCAAACCATGAGTTCTCTCACTTTTACTCTTCCAGTTCTCCCCCATCCCACTAGAGGGGAGTGACTGAGCAGCTGGATGGGGCTGAGTTGCTGGCTGGGGTTAAACCATGACACAGCTCCCAAAAAACCCCAAGCAACTTCTCTAAGAGCGACTCAGGAGAGTTCTTCTGGATTGTGAACTGCATTATTGATGTGCATTGTTATTCAAGATTCAAAGCAGCACTGGAGTTAGGAGAATTCTAAAGCAAACACACACCAATGTTCCCAGACAGTGAAGTTCCTAAGAGCAAGAGCACTCCTCCTTCCAGTGTTCCATCACTGGGAAGTTCTCATCATGGTGTGAGGTATTAATAAGTTGATTTCGTCAAGTGGATTTTTAGAAATACTCACCCGAGGAACTGGAAGCAGCACCAGGAGAAAAAGTCTTGTTGCGAAGGGCAGACTGATTCCGTGCACAGCCTGGACTCCTGGTGTTGATGGCAATCACCTTTCCTGGGGGAGTCAGGGACTGCTCCTCCTGAGCAGGCTTTATAGGTGATGTGGCAATGGAGCTCATCTCAGGCGTCTGAAAATGCACAGTAAATGAACATTGTGTGCTGGTATAACAAATGTATTGTGAAACTCACTGTACTTAGGAAGCCTTAAAATTAAAATCTGACATACTACAATACCTTAAATACTCTAAGCAATACCTCCTAGTGGGGTGAGGGGCAGCTGAAATTACTTTCCTGCCCATTTAGCAGTGTTGGTTGTCACCAATTCAATACACTAATTTATGTTACAATTGGGTTAACACTCAACAAGCTTCATGCAATGTGCTGTATCACCACGGGATAGAAAGAAAGAGAAAAAAAAAAGTGTTGGTTTTAATTCAGTGCAAAACTATTTTTCATAAACTCCATCCAGAGGGCTGCTCTGGTGAGAAATACATCTGGACAAAAACATTTTACTTTTCTCTTAATTCTTATCAGGTAGAGTTTTGAATTTTTTCCCTTCCCTTCTCTTTCACACTGTAACACAGCACTAACAAGAGATACGTGCGCTTCAATAACTTTCCAGGCCTATCCAGCCGTTTCATTAAGTTGTTTAAACTGTTTTCTAGAAAACCCTCCCTTTTTAAGGAATCTGTGTGCAATCACGGGCTTAAAATTACACCCCCTGCTCAACTGCAATGCCACTTCACAGTTTGTTTTATGCTGATGATTTTCATTTAAGGAATGAACCACAGCACAACTGGCTGCTTTGGCTGTTATAGATTATCTGAAGAAAACAGCAGGCATGCAGACAATCAATCCTTCCTCTTAAAATACCCTGTGGCAAAAATATTATGGTTCCTGTCATTATTTGATGAAATGCAACTTTCAAGACATCTACAGTGCTTTCACAGAGAAGCAGTAAATATCTTTCTGGCCTCGGCACTATCAGTGCCACAACGTTCACGCTGCAAGGAGAGTATAAGTTTTTCCGAAAAACAGTGAGAATAAAGTGGTATTTGACAAATGAAAGGTTGCGTTCCCTCATTTTGCTGGAATATACAATATGGTACATTCCTTAAAGAGCTCCTTTATTGTTCAGTAGTACTATGCTACTTTGATTAAGACAGCAAGAGTGTGAAAGTGACAGGAAAATATATGTAAATCCTAACTGCTGGTTTCTCCCCCTTTTCAATTCCTCTCCCCCCATGTCTCAGGGATGTTCTTTATAGTCTGTGACTGTTCCATCATGTCATGCCTAGCTGTCACCTGTGTCACTAGAAGTAGATGCCAAAGAGGAGACAGTGTCCCAGATCTGTGAGACGTCAGACCAAAAGCTTTTGCAGTTTAAACAAAGTCTATATCTGGAGCTGCATCTGAACAAAGATGGGTTTAAACTTATAAAATCCTTCATTCTATGTCTGTAGAATCAGAATCAAAGCAACTTTGAGGGGGGCTAAATCACCAACAAACAAGGATCAAAGAATTCCGTGTTTGGGAACAGTGGTACATTTGCATCCTGGGTGGAACAGAATCTTTAGCTCATCGTATCTACCATAGGCATTTGAGCAGATCTGCTGAACTCTGTGTCTTTTTAAAAGATGTTTTACTCAGTTTCAGTTGGCTGCACTAGGTGAAATTGGCTTCCCAGGTATCTTAAATGGGGCGGATCTTAAATACAGGTTACAAAGCACAAGAATGAAAGCAAGTTCATTCCCTAAGGTGTGCCTAAGGAGGAAGGTATTTTTCTCGGACTGTTGAACAGCTATCCTGGAGTCTGGGAACTGTGGCAGGCGCAGTTCTATTGACTCTGCTATTCTGAAGAAATAAATTCTTTTCACTCTCACACTGTGTAATTTGAACTACATAAACACTGAAAATCAGTGCAGTTTTCATGTGGAATATTAATCTCATCCAGGCTCCATCTCCCACAAAAGGTTGGACAAGATGATCTTCCAAGGCCCTTCCAACCTGGGCTGTTTTAAGGTTCTGTGAATCTGAGAGAGAACAGAAGGCACCTCACCTCACAACTGATCTTTCCAGTAGCCACATTAAATGTTCACTGAAACACCAATGAGACTCACAGCAAACCAGAAGCTAAAAGGCAGTGTAAAAAGCATATTGAAGCAAAGTCCACTCTGTAGCCAGCTGTCTTGTGTTGTGGTTTTTGTATAATTTAAACACAGGAATCTCCAAAGCTCATCACATGGCTAGTTATTGATTTATTGTGAACGCACAACTGGACAATTATTCCCCAAATCAAACTAGAGTTTAGTATCTTGAGCATGAACAAGAGCTACTTACTGTTTTGGGATTGACTTCAGTAGAGATGAGTTTCAGAAGGCAATTCAGGAGTCTCTGCTTGTGAAAGGTAGGACATGCAGGGACAGCACTCGAATCAGATGTTTGCTCTCTAGCATCCTGGGTTTCTGGTTCCAAGACAGCCAACCAGTCATATTCCAGCTGCAGCTTGTTCGGTTTGCCCATCATGAGGTAGACTTCAGCCAGCGTAAGGCTCTCAGAGGTTCGCAGACTCCATCCTTCTTCTCTAACTTGTTGAGAGAGCCGACTTGGGTCATCCTTGAGAGACTTTGTACTGGATTGTCCCTGAGTTGGAGGTGGAAACAAGGAGCCCAGCTTCTCTTGAGAATCCTCCATTACTGCATCCGTGATATCCTTGGTACAAGCGTCGAGCTGCTGGCCCTGGCTGTGGCCGGCCTGAGTTTCACATCTGCCACTGCCAGGGGAAGCCACGCCACCTCTCAGTAGCTGGGAACAGGAGTCAGAGGTCTCTGCACTCCTCCTGCTTGGAAAAGCCACTGGAGAAGCATTACCAGCTGCTGAAGCAGAGTCTTTCCCATGCAGTTTGTCTGTGCAAGAACATTTCTCTGGGACGATTAGGTCCTGGCAGGACTTCATGTACCGTGGGAATGGATCGAGCAGAGAGAGCTCCTCCACATCAGGGATCTTGCTGCAAACGCACGCTGTGCTGCACGAGGGTAGCACAGCTGACTGGTCACTAGCCTGGGCCTCCCTGCCCTCCACACAGGGGGCCACTGAGCTCAGCTTTTCCTGGTGCCCTCCTGGATCCTGAAGTCCAGAAGGTGGTTTCTGGAGGGAACTAGTGATGCCAAGATTTGAGGCTGTTCCTTCCACCAGGACAGGCTCTGGGGCACCATCTTCAGTGCTTGCAGAAATTTCAGCTGTAGGCTGTAAGGTTCTGCTGGGCTCTGTAGTGCTCTCTGCCCTTCCCACACCCTTACCTTCCATTCCCCGCAGGTATTTCAGCTGTCCCCTTGCTGTCCCCTGACCACTCTGTATGCCGAGGATTTGGGCGGGGGGGAGTAAGTGAGAGTCTTTTGTGTTCTGTTTGCATTTGCCCGTTTCCTGCCAATGCACGGTACAGAAGGCCTTGGAGTGGACCACTCTGGCTACCCCAGGCAGTGGAGTGAGGGTACAATTCTCCCCTGGAAAGAGATGGAGCATCACTTTCTCCTCTGAGAAGCTGCCTCTTGTTTCTGAATCTCTGGAGTCTTGAAGCTGCTGTTCTTCAAGTGTTTTACGCTAAAAAAGATGTGTCAAAGAATGTAACAGTCATCTGCCCCTTCCAAAAATGTACCTGGGAGCCTATTTTGCAGGTTTAAAAAAAAAAGCGAAAGAAAAGCTAGCTGATCAAGGACATGTTCTCTATTCAGCAC
Source organism: Melanocharis versteri (assembly GCA_013397845.1). Lineage (NCBI taxonomy): Eukaryota > Metazoa > Chordata > Aves > Passeriformes > Melanocharitidae > Melanocharis > Melanocharis versteri. The sequence continues at coordinate 414,545 of VZTG01003618.1, read as the reverse complement.
AGATTATAGCGAAGACACTATAATCAGAAATTAGGTCCTTTGTGGTGATAAAGACTACAACGAAGACCTGCTACAAGCCCAAAATAAATATCCATTCCAAACAAAATTACTTCTGTTTCAAACACCACTGTAATTGTAAAAAAAAATCCCAATCAACAAACCCCAACAAAACCAAGCAAAACCTCCGACAGTGCACAGCAAAACAGCCTCTCATGAGTGCAGCAAACTCCACCTTACACACTCTGACATCCATCAGAGTTTCAAGGGCTATGCTGCTGCTTCTTCCAGGCTCACAAATTAAACATAAAAGCCTGAATGAAAGGCCCAAGAAGAGGATAAAACCTACAAGTCAGAAGGACTAGGTTCAGAACAGAACAGTTGTGAACTCACAAATCCTTCTATTGCACGGATCAAAGTTCAGAGGCAGGGACACCCTGAACGCTGTATGGCTCAGACAGTGCAGAGACACATTGCAGGTAGCAGCAGCTACCTCGACAAGAAGCTTAAACCTTCATTGGTGAAACTGCACAAAGTCCAAAGATCGGTCCTTAATCTCTTTGCTGAAACAGGAAACAGAATTGTTGGTTATTATCCAGGCTGTATGGGGGTCACCCATTGATAATGAACCAGACTAAGATCACTGTTTGAGGAAATGAAATAAAGGCAGGAGCATAATTTTTTCCTAACTAGCTTTCATGGGATCATAACAGAGAAGAGTTGAGGTAAAAGCAGAACATTATGGGATCTCCCACGAAAGCTTCCTTTAGGGATGCTGAGACTTTACCTCTGTCTTTACTAAGCAGAGACTGGCACATTTATGAAGTAGATTCACTTTTCCAATGCAAAACTGAACTTGGAATAGGAAGGGAATTGCTCCCAGGACACAGCACATGAACAGACCTAGCAGGAAAAGGATACAACCCGCACTTCATGGAGAGCCCACTTCTGCTTCAGGAATTCAAGGAGGCTGGAGACCTTCCGATGTAACTCCACAATCATCCTGTATGCAGGAGAAGCAAAGCAAGGGAATAGAGAACAACTGTCAGCAGGAGCTCCAACTCCTAACCTTGATGCTAGAATGGGGAATCAAAGAATAAACAGGCATTCTATAATGCCAGCACAAAGAACACTCCCAAGCGCTAAGAAAAAAAACCACAACAACCCCAAAACCATATGTTATCCTACAACTTTAAAATCTAGGTTAACTCACAACTGTGATAACTCACACATTCTAAAAGCCTGTCAGATAAACCTGACTGCTGTGATTCAATAAACGATTTTTTTCCAGATGGAAGAAGATAGGAAAAGATGGCAGGACTTAGCTGAACTGCAAAAGTGCAGGCAAGGCACAAAGCTACCACATAAAGTATAGAAAGAAAGAGAAAAAGGGGCACAAAAGACTCCTAAACATTTACTTTTTGAAAGCATTTTACTAAATAAACCTAATGCAGAGAAGAGAATGGATATTTTTATCATGATCTTTGGTCACTATACTGAAGTGCTACATTTGAAACAACACTCAACATCATAGAGGCCTCATGTTTGCTGCCTCAGGTTCTGGACTAGATATAAGTACCAGGATGAACAGCCACTGATAACACTGAACAGCTGCACCAACGACGTTTTGCAAGGGGGAAGCTACAAGCACCTTCTATGCTGGTTTAATCATTGGGTGCAAGTGAAATTGGTGCAGGCACCTCTGACCACCATGCATGTTCCCTTCTCTCTGTCTATGGTACATTGAATACAAATTTTAGAAGAACCAAGGCTACTATCTCCATTTTACTTGCACTCTGCTCTGACAATAACTGGCACAAAGTATACTCATCTCCAAAGCTAGTAGCTCCTTCATTACTCAAATTAAAATATATAAAGAACAATGGTAATCTAATTTTCCCATGTGATAACTCACGTTTACAAACCATGCACTCTGGTTGGACAAAGGCTTCAGACTAAGTACACTTAGGCCAACCGCATTATCAAAGATGAACTGCCCAACTGGCAAAGAGAACCCTGAAGAAAGAGGAAGGTGCTAGGATACTGCTCATCTATTTCCCTATTCTGAGCACCACAATCAGTTCTCCATTACCTAAGCCGTGGGTTCTGGGCAAGACTCTGTACTCGAGCCCATGCATGGTTATTCCGTGGCTGCAATTCCACAGGGACCTTGAGAGGAAGTCGTACTGGCTTTTGGTCCTCTTCATCACTCACACCTGAATGGAGATGAAGCACAAAGGATCAAAGCAAGGACAACTCAGACACAACACTGTATGCTCAGTTACACAATACAAAAGATCAGATGCCACCATCACCTACAGACAACTTGGGCAGCTCAGCTTCACCAGTGGAGCCTGCTTCCTTAATTACCTTTTGTTCCAATATGTTCTTATCCTTGGACACTGCAGTGGTACTGGGGATTCCAGTTGAGCAAGCAGTGTCAAAAATCAGATGTCTGGAAACTTTGAGCAAGTACAGTATTTCAGACCTTTGAACAGCCTGATTCTACTTACTTGGGAACGAGGAAGAAAAAAAAAAACAAAATGAAATCACACATAGCTGAATGGGAGAGGGTTAAAAAAAAATTGAAAATGTTCAATGCTAAACACTATACTGCTGCTGATTCACTGGCACAAGGGACTAACCTTCACATACAGTGAAAGCCAACGTGTAAAGCAGCAGTGAACTGGTCTGGTGTGGGTATTTCCTCTTCATCTTAGCCAGTAAAAAAACTGGGTGAGTTGTGAAGTTACTGAGGTTACACAAGCAAACACGCCTAGACAGACAGTACTGTGCCCAGGACAAACATGCAACAGCCCAAATTTCCCTGGCAGTGGTGGACACACCAGAACAAGCCTGCTCACATTCTATGCTTCCAGCCATCTTCTAGAACACCCTCATGTTCCAGCATCTTTTACTCACCATCTGGATCACAGAGTTTCTTCAAAGCCCTGCACATGGGAGCTTTGATACGCAGGTTTCTGCCTTTGTAACGAACAGTTGTAGCTCTAGATACATGGAAAGAGAAGTACTTAGAGGAACCAGTAACAACAGTGTGTGAATACACACCTATCCATCTTAGGCCCTGTGCTCTTCACCCTCTTCATATATGACTTGGACACAGGACTGGAAGGGATACTAAGCAAGTCTGCAGATGATACAAAATCAGGAGAAGCTGTGGACTCCCCTGAAGGCAGGGAGGCCCTGCAGAGAGAGCTTTACAAATGAGAGGACTGGGCAATCACCAACCATGTGAAGTTCAACAAAGGTAAGTGCTGGATTCTGCACCTGGGATGGGGCAACCTTGGATGTATGGATGGACTGGGAAATGAGATGCTGGAGAGCAGTGCTGCAGAAAGGACCTCGGGGTCCTGGTTGATGGCCAGTTGGATCCGAGTCAGCAGTGCCCTGGAGCCAGGAGGGAAATCCCTGTTCTGGGGGCACCAGGTCCAGCATCGCCGGCTGAGCCAGGGAGGGGATTGTCCCACTCTGCTTTGCACTGGAGTGGCCTCCCTTGAGTATTGTGTGCAGTTTTGGTCACCACAATATAAGAAAGATATTAAACTATTAGAGAGTGTCCAAAGGCAGGCAACAAAAATTGTGAAGGGGGAAGTCCTATGAGTAGTGGCTGAGGGCACTTGATCTGTTCAGCCTGGAGAAAAGGAGACTGAGGGGAGACCTCCTTGCAGTTACAACTTCCTCATGAGAGGGAGAGATGGGGCAGACAGTGATTTCTTCTCTGGGCTGGTGACCAGTGACAGGACCCGAGGAAATGGCTTGAAGTTGTGTCAGGGCAGGTTTAGGTTGGATATTAGAAAAACTTTCTTCCTCCAGAGTGCTTGGGCACTGAACAGGCTCCCCAGGGCAGTGGTCACAGCACCAAGCCTGACAGAGATCAAGAAGCATTAGGACAATGCTCTCAGGCACAGTGTGACTCTTGGGGATGGTGCTGTGCAGGGCTGGGAGTTGGACTTGATGATCCTTGTCCCTTCCAACTCAGCTTATTCTGTGATTCTGTGAATAGGGACACAGAGCCAAACGCCATCACAGCTACAGGAATGAACACAGAAATGTAAGGGTCTGCAGCGCAAGTTCACAGAGCATTCAGTCTTTCCTATCACCTTGCTTTTCATTGTGGAAGTGCTACTCTTGTGACTCTCCTCTTCCAGACTTTCATGAAACACTTCATTCTCCACTCAGAGAGGGACTTCTGTTTTATAAGGTGGACCAGGATAATGTTACTTTGGTTGAAGAGTACCCTCACAGACAGCTGCTTCATAAGAGACAAGTGGTTTTGATTTAGTCTTCCCTTTATACTCATGACTTAATTATAGGAAGAAAGAGTCTGAAGTTTTTGCAGAGTCTTACATTTGGAAATATGATCACCTTATTTGGTGCAGACATGTAGTCTAAGAGCTTGTGCAGAAGCCTGAACAAAGTAACTTTTTACAGTATAATTTCACTGGTTTAGCTTCGGTATCACTTCAGCAGTTTCAAAGATCCTCAAAAGTCAGAGGTAATTTTTGTTTTCACACCGTGAAACTACGTGATTTCTTCACTCCATCAGTCCTGTTTTCTTTTTAAGGACTTAAAAGGCAGGCTATGAGCCAAATCAAATCACCAATAGCAGTATTACTACCTAATACTTGAAGCATTAAGGATCAGCTAGCATAGAAGCAGCAGGATTGAATGCAAGTCCTTGCAGTAAAATGAAATAAATTATAGAGAATATTCCTATGCTGTAAGTAAAACAGCATCATGCAGGAAGAGCAGTTGTCTACAGTGCTAAGAGGAAAATTTGCAAAAGGGCGGCAGAAGAGAAGCTAGACCTGCGAAGATGGAGCTAATGGGGTGAGCAACTCAAAACTTTCAGTTACTGAACTGTGAACTTCTATATATTTGGAATATCCCTGGGCTGGATCATTGTACAAAATGCTGGTTTTCTGATAAAATCATCTTTACACTTTAATATAAGGATATATACAAGAGGATATGGAGTCTCATGCTAAGGCTGAGGTGTCCAGAAGGAGGTTTTAGCTTTCGTCCTTATCTTAACTTATTCATTAGATACCCCCAAGGGTTTCTGTGTCCTTCTCTAAGAAGAGTCTTTACACTGGCAGACACTGAGGAGTGCTCTGCTTAACTGGTGCATAGTTACAATACTTCTTCAATTAGGTGCTTCTTGTGGTTTCTTTTTTTTTTTCTAAACTTACCCAAAATTCCTACATATTTACAAAGAGATCAACAAAATATTTGTATTCATCCATATGCAGTCTTCTATTAAATGTAAAGGGTGTTGCAAAACCTAAGTTAGATAAAAATGTTTCCCTCCTAAAAATTAAACAAAACAACAAACCTTCAGTTTAAGTTTATTTAAATTAGTTACTGAGCAGTTCTGTTATACCACCATAAACCTTTTTTTCTTGTTACATCCTAATCAACGACATAATAAATGTGTACTAAAATTAAAACGCTGTAATACAAATCTTAGCACAAAGGACTGGAAAAAGAGCGGTCCTGTCTTTCAGCAGGTGGAGCAGGCCAGTGTTGACCTGAGTATGCTGAACTACTCAGAACAGTTACAGAAGCTGACAGAATAATTCTTAGCTCCTCCTTGCATTTATAAAGATGTAAACTCTGATCTGTTTTCTGCAAGATTCCCCATTTTTTCAACAACTCCTGTACCACTGGCTGTTGACTAGCCTCATCTGCCTGTTACTGACATTCTGAAGACAAGCACAGAGATGTATAATAGTGAATAGCCTTAATTCCAGCAGCCAAACAGGGATATGTCACACAGAGACTTTGCCAGTACTTGCCAGAGTCAGCTGACTGGAGTTGTCAGGCACTCCTTAGTATCCATGACCTGGGTTATAAGCTCCACTAGGAAGCTTTTAAGTACGGTTTTCTTATGAATCCATCACAGGGTCATTTTTCCATACTCCATGAAATTAGTACAGAAACCAGAGATGCAAAACAAGCACTGAATTAGAGCATGTAAGTCCAGGGTCTGGAGTTGTGCTGCATATAAATTGCCAGGTAGCTCCTCACAACCTTAACCTTTCTCAACTTTTCTTACCAATTAAAGGAGGAGAATGTTTACCTACTTAAGGAGCAGATCATCAGAATAATGCATGTTCACATTCTCCATTTTTAATCACTTTGGATTCACTTTCTTTCACAGCTTTCCTCAGTGACGAGCCTTACAAAGTGCATTGCATTCAGAAGAGGAGTATCACACTTGAAAGAAACAAGTTAGGAACTGGAGAAAGAACTGATTACAAATATGGAAGAGGATCACAGAATTGTACCATCACTGAGCAAGATGGGAAGTTGAACCAAGCGAGGTATATGCAATGTGTTTGCTTCTGGGAGCTATGAGGCTGCCCTGCACGTGCAGGTGGTGCAGACATCCAGGTAGTAATGAAGACACAGTTTGCTCTTCTTCAACTGATGAAGTTCACCACCAAATGGACTGAGGGATGCAGGAGAAAAAGGGAAGCAAAGATGGGTCTCCCATACGCAGACAAAAAGCCTATGCAAAAGCAACTAATTCTGAACTGGTTAATGTTATGTACACTCTAATTTTGGCATTGAAGATTAGCATTAATACTTTCAAATGCAAAGACTCCTGTTCCCAAAATGGTCTGTTACAAGACTGGCTTTTATGGAGTAAACACCGAGACTTCACAGAAATCACTAGCCCTCATAAACAATTCATTAGAAGAACTAAGGCCTGAATCATGCAAAGTGATAGACTGATACTACAGCTCACTAAATGTTATCAGGCTCATTTGTTATGCTTTAGTTTGTTTGGATGACCTGGTATAAAAAAGGCTCTTTAGTATAGCACAGAGTGACTAAACCAACTGCTGATATTCTGAACTATAGAGACATTCAGGAAACTACAGACGAAGGCTCATCCCAGGCTCACTTTAACTGGTAACTCCAATTTAAAGAAGTAATTTGCTAAAAGAATAATTCCGGTAAACATACTGTTCATATTTTCCTAATTGTACAAAACCCAAACCAAATGGGAATTTCTCTTCTAATTTAAAATCTTGCAGTTAACAGAAGAAAGAACAAGTGATTCAAGCATCACATTCAAGACCATTAACACAAGCACACCGTACAAGCGGCATCTCCCAGGAAAGGAAAGGCTATTCAACTCCTAAGAAGCTGATCTGGAAACTCCATTTGAGAACACGAGAAAGGTACAACACCAAGTATCCATATTATGCAAGGTAAAGTCAAAAGACTGCAGCTGCTGAGGGGGCAAACTCCTGCTCCTGTCTACAGTCAAGTTTACTTCATCAATAACTTGTCTGCTACAGTGACCACCCTAAAAGCAAGAATGCAAAAGGTAAAAAAGGACCTGTAACAGACAGAAAATAATGCTTTTTCAAATCACTTTTAAAGATGGGATTAAGGACACATCAATGCCTCCTAAGTAATCACATGCCTTTTCCTTTGAAAGAGATTTCACTTTAAAACACACAAATTCTAAAAGCTGAACTACTTTGGAAAAATTTATGCAGAAATACATCAGGTATGCCCTCCTTTCTAATAATACACAACTTCTAACCCCTTCTGCATTCTATGAGTACATCGACTGCACCCCCAAATCCCACAATACTCTCTTGAAGTGAAAGAGAACATTCGTTCTTAACGTCAAGGAGATGCAAAAGTCACTGGAGGGCTGAGGCCTCCAGTGTGCTGAAGGGTCATTTCAGGTCTGAAAGTCAGGACTCGTGAGCCCTGCTGAGGCAGAATGGTTTGGAGATGAACTCTCACTGCAAGAAGGACACTTAGGGGCTGGAGTGTGTGCAGAGATGGGAATGGAGCTGGGGAAGGGTCTGGAGCACAAGTCTGATGAGGAGCAGCTGAGGGGGCTCAGCCTGGAGAAAACGAGGCTCAGGGGGGGACCTTCTGGCTCTGCACAACTCCCTGACAGGAGGGGGCAGCCAGGTGGGGTCGGGCTCTGCTCCCAGGAAACAAGGGACAGGACAACAGGAAACAGCCTCAAGTTGTGCCAGGGGATAACTGGGATATTGGGAAAACTTCTGCACTTAAAGTGTGGTCAGGCAGTGGAACAGGCTGCCCAGGGCAGTGGTGGAGTGACCATCCCTGAAGAGATTTAAAAGACCTATGGATGTGGCACTTGGGTACAGGAGTTAGTGGTGGCAGGCCTGAGGTAATGGTTGGACTTGATCTTGGATTCCAACCCGAATAATTCTATGATTTCCCAGAGTGAATACACATGGTTAAGTGCTGTAGCTTCTGTAAAGAATTCTCATTTAATTATTTTATTAAACTTAACCCATCATTTCTTGTTATTAACAATTAATGGCTCCATGGAAAAGGGGAGAAAAATCCTAATATAAAACAAACTAAGAATGGAAAACATCTAACTTCAGCTCTCGAAAATTAAGAAATGCCCCAGACTTTGGATGATCAATACAACAGTCAAGTTGCTGAACAACACAGTTTTATGAGTTTCAGGACTAAGTTCTTACTTACCCGGCTTGAATGAGCTCATTGAGTTTAGCTGTGTTCTTGTCATCCATACCTTTTCAGGAAACGAGATAACACAGTGAATTAGGATTAACAGTGCTAAACCTATGGCCTTTTCTGTGTCCTGTTGGGTTTCCAAAGCTATTACATTTTATTCTCACATAGGATTAACGTGCGTAAATGTGCTGTAACATAGCTCTTCTGGGAAGTTTGTATATTCATAACATGCAAGGTTTACATGATCCTTGCCACAAAAATTACTTTTTACACATGGATTAAATGACCCTAGTTTAGGTACTACAGCCGTCTTTGAACACTGGGCTTTAATCTGACACTGCGGTATTAAAAAGCAAAGCTTCTTCCTGCTCAGTCCCTGTTGCTAAGGCAGTAAGGCAGAATGAAACAGCATCCTACTGCTTAACACAAGGAAAAAGTAAATAAAAATAAAAAAATGCATGTGCAATCCTCACTTTTTTCTATGCATTATAGAGCACATTTTTAAATGGACACTTTGGTAACTTGATTTATACGACAGTTAGGCCCAGATCTATCTACTGAACAATTAACCTCCCTCAGGCAATGCTAAAAGTATTTCTGGAGTGCTTTTGTGTCTCAATAGCTCTCAGTAAGTCTTCTCCATTTCTGTGACTGTGAATACCACAAGAGAAGAAAAAAAAGGGTGGAGGGGAACAAAGAAACTGCTTTCCACAGCTACAGAGCAGACCTGTCATAAATGGGTGTAGAGTCTTGCAGCTTGAGTACACTTGGTCTTGGAGACAAAAATTTTCCAAGTGGCAGTGGGTAAGGTATGTAACCAAGTCCCAAAGTTCTAAAAAGACAGAAGCACAGAGGCTGCAGGCACTGCCATGGTGACTGTGTGAAATCTTACTCCCAGTAATAGCAAGAAGGGTCTGCTTATAAAACAAGATGGGGGTACAGGAAAGAAACACTAACACTGATTTCTGCTGACAGGGCAATGTGCCTTGCTTCTGCACCTGCTTTGTCATCAAACAGCTCAAAATTGCTTCTCCAATTAACACACTGGAGATCTTTAAACAAACAGAAAAAAGTCAGTATGAACAATCACAACAGTCTTGTTCATTATCTGTTATGACAGCAATTCCAGGTAAGGGAATAACAACAAAAAAACCCTTCCAAAATCCCACAATCCTTTTAGGAATTGTACATGTTCACTCATGAACACTTTCTTGTCCATTTCACTCTACAACTAGTATGACTTCACAAAGAAGTGAAAGTATTTTGATGGTTTTCCATGTCTCACAAATTAAACAAAACAGGTAGAAGATGCACTATGATGCAACACTGACTGTACAAAAAGCCTGGGGACAAATGAAAAAATACATGGATAAAAAGCTGTATGCACACGGACTGGCACATACAGGGCATGTTCCTCAGCCCACTCTTCAAGCCAGTCATGTCAGAGCTCTCTCTGGCCTGGAAGCCATGAAAACCATGGGAACCATGTCCTGGGGCTCATTCCCCCAGTGTGGACAGTAGGGTAAGGTAGGGATCCTCTACTCTACTCAGGTGAGACTCCACCTGCAGCTCTGGGGGTCCCAGCATACGCAGTACTTAAAGAAGACTCAAAAGAAAGACAAGGACAGACTTTTCAGCAGGGCCTGGAGGGACAGGACAAGGGGTGATAGTTTCAAACCACAGGAGGGGAGATTTAAACTACATATAATGAAAACATTTTTTATTATGAGTGTGGGGAGGCCCTGGCACAGGCTGCCCAGAAAAGCTGTGGCTGCCCCATCCCTGGAAGTGTTCAAGACCAGGTTGGATGGGGGTTGGAGCAACCTGGTCTAGTGGAAAGTATCCTTGCCCATGGCAGGGGGTTGGGACAAGATGGTCTTTACAGTCCCTTCCAACCCAAACCATTCTGTAGTTCTGTGAGCCTAAGCTCAGGTATGTTGCTAATGCAATTAATCAACTGCCAGCAAACAGCGGAGCATTGTTATGGCACACACTCCACCATCTACACACATCGACATGGACAAAACTAGACTCTGGGACTGACAAGGTCAGAATCCATCTTGCTTAGCCAGTGAAGTTATTTCCAATTATGATTTGTGCTTTTTCATCTTCAGGGTACAGTGAGGAAACATTCAGAGAACAACTAAGAAAAAGACACCATCCCAGATTTTGACTGCATAGGCACAAATAATTCTGTGTGTAAATGGTATCATTTACACACTTAATTGCTTAGGTTTCAATAGTAATAGAATAGATCATCTAAACTTTCTGTATGTTTTCCTATCACCTGTGGGCAATACATGCACTGCATTCTGCAGACTGATAAAACTAAAGAAATCTATCAAAGTGGACTAATGCAACAGACTAAGGTGGTCTGTAAAAATAAAAATACATTTAATGAAGAAATAACACCACAGATTACAGCAATAGTCAAGAACTCAAAAGTGGAACTGAACTAGATACTGCCAACCTCAAGGGTAGTAACTTCTGATTCTATAATGTAAAAATAATCTGAAGTCATTCATACTCACATCCCCCTATCTTCTTCCTTAATTCCCCATAGCAGATTAAGCCATACAGCTCCAGGGAAGATTTTTTCAGCCCTTGAGAAAACACTAGAAAGCAGAAAAGGTGTCAGTGAGATGCAGGTTGCAGATACTCACACACAGCTACATTGCAGATACTCATTTCAACACTGAAAAGGAGAGGATTTGTATTTTCAATGATGAGACAAATCAGATCGAAGGCAAAACTAAGTTCTGGTTCAAGAAACACTATAATGGGATTGGTTCACCAACTTCCTTTTTATGGCATTTTTTACATTACAGGAAAACAAAGCAGCTTCCATAGAATTTAAACAAATATGCAACTGCTCAATATGCAAAATAAAGCTAATTCATAATAAAGCTAGCTCTAGTATCAACTGTTTACAAATTCTAAGTGAAATGTCCAGATGCCCCCAAGCAAACGCATACAGAACTCTTTTAACATGAAAATTCAGAGGTACGTCTGGATCTTCCAGAAGCCAGAGAACATTTTTTGTGCACACAAACACACTGTAAGAGATTTGACGTAAATTCTAGATTCTAAATTTTTACACAAAAAATTGCTGATGTTTTATTCAACTTTGCAAGGGGTTTTTCTGTCCTTTCTCTTCAACACACAAGATGCGGACATTACTGCTAATAGATCTAAAGATCTGTGACCGCAAGGACAGTCTTCTGGTTTACAAATCAAGTGAAAATATTTATTCTTATCTATTCATCAAAACATTAGTTCTCTTTGATCTCAAAATCCAAGCACACATATTTCTACCAATACTAAAGCTAATAAAACTACTGCACTGATTGTTAAATTCCTTCAGACAATGAGATTCTAGACCACAGAGATATAGATACATAATTTTTGTTATCCAAAAAACACATAAATTTCTTCTGTGACATCTTTTTATTTTAAAAATTCTTCCATACTGTATTTGCTGCAAGACTAGTTTTTAAATAAAATACTAATGGCTTCATCTTAAAGTGCCGCCTTGTTTCGAAAAAAGGAACTCACAAATACACCTTGTGCCAAGTGTTTTAGATATTCAAGTCCTCCTTTAGGTAACCTAAGCTCACGAACACGAAAGTTCATAAAGAGACCGTATTGTGCACTAGCTTTGCATTCCTTCAGCTTCTTTCTAGCCATATCTATTTCTCCTTAATGAGGTACTTTTAATAACTCATTATTTTTAATTTTTAATGAGGTTTAACAAGACCAAGTGCTGGGTCCTGCACTTTGGTCAAAACTCCCTGCAGCACTATGGGCTGGGGGCAGAGTGGCTGGACAGTGGCCAGGCAGAAAGGGACCTGGGGGTGCTGACTGACTGCCGACTGAACATGAGCCAGCAGTGTGCCCAGGTGGCCAAGAAGACCGATGGCACCTGGCCTGGATCAGGAATGCTGTGACCAGCAGGACCAGGGCAGTGATTCTTCCCTTGTACTTGGCACTGGTTGCTGCCTTGAGTGCTGTGTCCAGTTCTGGGCCCCTCAGTTTAGGAAGGACTTTGAGATGCTTGAATGTGTTCAGAGAAGGGCAACAAGGCTGGTGAAGGGTCTGGAACACAAGTCCTGTGAGGAGTGGTTGAGGGAGCTGGGGTTGTTTAGCCTGGAGAAAAGGAGGCTCAGGGGAGACCTCATCACTCTCTACAACTCCCTGAAAGGAGGGTGTAGCCAGGAGGGGGTCAATCTCTTCTCCTAGGCAACCAGTCACAGAATAAGCGGACACAGCCTTAAGCTGTGTCAGGAGAGGTCTAGGATGGACATTAGGAGGAAGTTCTTCACAGAAAGAGTGATTGAGCATTGGAATGGGCTGCCCAGAGAGGTGGTGGAGTCACTGTCTCTGGAGGTGTTTAAGAAAAGACCAGATGTGGCACTTGGTGCCATCGTCTAGTTGACAAGGTGGTCATAGGTTGGACTCGATGATCTCAAAGGTCTTTTCCATCCTAGCTGATTCTGTGATAAAGAGATTGTATTGTACACTAGCTTTGCATTCCTTTAACTTCTTTCCACATCCATTTCTCTCTGATGAGTTATTTTTAACTTGAGAGGCTCTGGCCACAAACTGTAGATGAATTTACTATACAAACTTTTGCTGATATTAAGAGGTGTTCAAAGACCAAAAAATTCAACCACCACAAACTGCCATGATTTATGCATCTTAGAATGCACCATCAGAAGGACCAGAAACTCTGGAGACTATTACTTAATCAACAACCTAATGGGAGAACTGACATTTTTGACACCTTAAAGGCAAAAGAACTGAATCTTAGTAAAATCTGGTCACTCTTAAATACATTTCTTTCACCTGTTACTCAGATTAGCCACCCACAGACTAATTTGAATCCTCTCTGCCCATTCCTAAGTTTTATGGATTTGATAAAAATCCATTCTCAATTATCATGTTACTATTACTGTTATAAAACACCACCAGCAGTTTATCTGACTTCCCAGTTTTGTTTCCATTAAACCAGTTGCAGAAGGAGGGAAAAGAATGGGAAGGGGAATACGGCACTGGGAATCCTAAGTTATTGAACCCATGGTACAATTTGAAACTTCTTTAAAGTGGGAGCAAATATGTCACCATTTACACTTGTATTGGACTGTTATTTATTTCTACCTTCCCCCAAGAATTGCAAAGTGGTGCTGGGTCAGTTTGCTTGATGGAACCATGCCTGATTAACGTTTAGGCAGTTCTCCTTGAAGGTGTTCTTGAGAATACAAAAACATTTCCTTGAACCTATTTTTTCCCCAGTATTAAAGGCAGGATCTGCATTTACTATTGTGTGGTGAATTCACAGAATAGTAGTGATACAAATACCAGGTTTTGAAAAGTATTTTTCACTAAACATGAACCTTGGTAGAGCCATTCTAACAAAAATAAGAAGTAAGACACTGTGGACTCCATGTTGCTGAAGGTCTCCACGGCCAGGTTGGACGGGACATTGAGCAACCTGGTCTAGTGGAAGGCGTCCTTGCCCATGGCAGGGGATGGAATGGGATGGTGTTTGAGGTCCCTTGTAACCCAAACCATCCCGTGGTTCTACGACTGTATTTCAGTATTTATTTCCTCCTCAGTACCTATTTCCTCACCTCTAAAAGGCAGGACTCCAACCCTTGCACCAAGACCATTTTCGTGCATACTAACCATTGTCAAAGTCAATGTACTTGGAGATCTTGTGCCAGGTGCGGTAGTAGAAGTGCCGGACCTGCTCCTTGTTCTTCACCATGCTTGCTGGCTTGCCTTTCTTCTTGTATTTCAGGGCAATGTTGTTCTGGATAGCTTCAAAGTCCTTCCCATGCTGAAGAAGGAATAAACCAAATTGAAATATTCAAACCCAAACTTGGATTTTGTCATAAGTCCAGTCAAACAATGTGAGGGACTTTGGGGTTCTTTGTGTGAAATTGGATTTCAATGGCCATAAACAAAATTTGTGGGGATCAGAACTCAACAGTGAAAAAATGACACTGGTTTCCTTTGTTTTATATAAAATGCAATATAGAGGCCAAATTAATTGCTTTCCAAATTCTTTAACTGTTTCAAAATAAAAACAGTAAGTTGCTAGCAAATTAAAAAAACCACCCAACTTTACTTACAAATGTGTGAAGTACCAGGACTGAAAACACTGATTTTCTCCCTGAGCATTCTTTACTTTTCCCTGCATTTCCCCCACCATTTCTGACTAGAGTAAATGAAAAATGTACTGTATTTACCAGCTGCACTTTTATTTACAGTACATTTCACGTCACTGTTACTAGGAGTAAAAAATTTGAGTTTCAAAAGATTCAATTTTACATGCATTAACTCCTGCTATCACAAAACTTTTGTATTCAGAAAAGGTTGGAACTGATTTAAGCACAAAGTATAAAAACCTCTTTTGAAAGGCAGTGCCACAAAATGAATGGAAGGAGGGACTGAACAAACTGAGTCTCAGCTCCATCTTAAAACAAATTTTCGAAATTTTTCTTCACTATTAAAAAAAAAAATCAGTGAAGCAGCTTAAAAATTACTTGATTCCCAGGAATATTACTGCAATTCAGAAGACTTAAAAAAAGAAAACACTGTTTAATTGGTCATTTTGTCCACAAAATACATGTATGTGATACCATGCCTATGATGAAAAGAAAATAATTCAAAAAGATGCACATGTGCAAAGAAAACTCCCCATCACTGCTTTTGTTTTTACCTTTGGCATGCATTTTCAAAACAGATATGCTGTTGAAATAGTCACAGAAACAGGACAAGCGGGAATCCATCATATACATCATAAGAGACAGACGATAAGATGATGTAACTTTTTCTTGTCTCTCAGCCCTAGGACTGAACTGGCTCTAACCTCTTCATGGCCAAACACTAAACACATTTCTCTTTAGAACAGAACAGCTTTTCTTGTTTGGTGTTATTACAGAGGTTATTACAAGTGTGTTGCTTTTGAAAGTTCAGATGAGGACATTATTTAATTATTTTTCATTTGAAACAAAACCGTAATTCAGTAACAACTGAAATTATTATAAACATTCATTAATAAAACTCAGAAATATTTCCTGTGTATTTAAAGAAAAAAACCCAAGAAACTTGACACTTTTGACACGTGGCTTTGACTGACAGCTGTTTTACAGCCCAGCGTACGGCCCCACAAATGTTCATCTGAAAGCAGCCTTCTGCTCCTGCCAATCTCACCTTAATCAACCTTCTTTAGGAATATCCAGACTCTAACCAAAGCCAGCTAAGTCTGTTATTTTCTTCTACACGTACCTCATACAGTCCCTCAAAGAAAGTATTCTTGTCCTCCGTGCTCCATGACTCCCACTGCCGTCGGACCTTCTTCCCTTCCTCCTTCTCTCCTGCCGAGGAGCCCAGGTTCCTTGCCGCTGACTTGGAATTCCCAGCAGGATTGCTGGGAGGAATTCCTGATGTGCCACCAGGTACAGTTCCTCCATTATCTGCTGCTGTAAAAAACCATGACCAGAGTGAATAATAAACCAACAGGAGTATTCATGGAGAGGGGTAAGGGAGTAACTCAGAATTTTCTCCTTTTTTACTTGAAATACAATGGGCAAATAATGAGGTTTGTTTTACAGGAATAAAATCTCGAACCACAAAAAACAAGGGGACGGTTCCAATGGCTTAATTTTGAATTTCCAGAAGTAACACAGATAAGCAGGAATGTACCACAGCAGCCTCTACCAGACAACCCCCTCTGATGCTTATATGCTGGTGAGCTCTGCAGTCACAGCCCTGCAACCAGGGGGAACACCTGAGCAGTACTAAACAAGAGAGCCAACAAATGGAGCAAAGTGATGTCCGTGAGAAAAATAGGCAGAACGTCGCATTCTCGTCTTTGGTCTTGATCCTACTGCCTCCGGAATAACTGTGGAAAGGGAAGGATTGAGAGATGTTGACGT
Organism: Melanocharis versteri; assembly: GCA_013397845.1. NCBI lineage: Eukaryota > Metazoa > Chordata > Aves > Passeriformes > Melanocharitidae > Melanocharis > Melanocharis versteri. The sequence goes on along the minus strand of VZTG01003618.1, from coordinate 398,094 downwards.
TAGTTCATCACAGGACAATGGATCAGCATCTCCACAATCTGATCTGCAGTGTACCCGTATGATCCTCAGAGCACCACCTCTGACATGGCCCATCTACAAAAACTCCAGCTATCCAAAGGATGGCAAGCCTCAAACCATTCTCCTTTCCCAAATCCTGCTGTGGCTTTCAGAAAAAGGCACAGAAGTGTAATCTTGGTTGTCCTTTTGTCAGTTATCAGCATCCAAAGAACATGGAAAAAGAGATATGACGACTGGAAATACTAAAATGAGAATAATGCCGGATAAAACTGAGAGAATTTGCTGTTTACTCAGGTAGGGACCTGGAAAGACAATGAGATGGAAAATCTACAAACAAAACATCATGCTTGGTTTGCCACTGTATATCAGAGTGCTAATCCAGAAACAAAGGTCAACTCCCAAAAATGCACTCATTTATTTTCTGTAAAAATATAACCATTCCCAGTAACTTGCATTTCCAAAATAAATTATCTTGAATTTTATTTTAAAAAATTATTTAGGATTTGACTGTCCTTATTGATGCAGACATGTACTTAATAAAACAGAAGTCTTTTAACACTAAGCATTCATTGCTCATTCTAAAGAATGCCCATTACACTTTCCTTTTCTCCAGTTACTGGCCTCTATGTTTTGTATTTTACATCATGATATATTGACTTCCCTTAGTTTATTTGCTTATACACCCAGTATGTATCAAACTTATACGTATCAGTATAATTCTCTCTTTCGTATTTAGGCTTAAAAAGTTCAGTTATCTTTTCAAACTCAACTACATGAAGCAGGATTTTTTATCTGACAAAGCCAGTGTTTTATATATATACATACATATCTATCTCATTCAGGAACCCAGAGATCCCACTTCGATAATTCTAACAGTACTTTTAAAAAACGTATCAGAAGAATCAACTGTTACAGGCCCACTATGCTTTAGAGATTTGAAAGACTTGCATGTGAATCTTAACAAGTCAGTTGCAATTTGAAAGGAATTCCTTTGAGTGACAAAATCATATTTCTCCAAATCCTATAGAAGCTGGTTTGTTCAAGTAATGGAGAATATTTGAAATCAAACCTGGAAGAGAGCAAGATGTGTGAAAGCACATTTTTTTTCCTGCATACAATAAATATTTACTTGATATAAAATATAATATTGTGACCATTTTTGAGTTAATGTTTATTTCTAGGGATGACTATTTGACTCTTGAAGAAAATTACTGACACCACAGGGAAGCACGTAAGGCAAGACATGAAAAACCATTAAACATCTAGAAGAAAATGCACTTATAAACAACTTCTCAAATAAACAGCTTCTTTACTTCCTAAAGTCTTCATCAGCCACTGATAAAATAATTGAAACTTAAGCCATTTAATTCTGGAACTGTGGAAGTAAATCCTTTAAAAAAAAGGAAACCACAAGGAAAAAACTGAGCACTTTTAATAGATGGCTGAGAAGAAACCCAACACAGAACTGACACTTCTTTATTCTGCAAATGTGAGATTGGACTATCACAATTTGCACAGTAATGAAATAGAGATCTTTGGTCAAGAAGGGGAAAGTCAAACACATCAGTCCCCAAACTCAATCTCGAATCTCCTGTTGCTACCAGCTCCCAACACAAAAGACATCCTGTATCAAAAGACAAAAGTACAGGATTTCAGTCCAGAGTCACTATTTTGAGCAGAGATCTCTAACCTCCGAGAAATCCTTCAGAGGAACAACGAATGCAGGATTTGGGGGTTTCATTTGTGTGCTGGGCGGTTGGTTTTTGTTTGGGGTTTCTGGGGGGGGGTTTCTTTTTTTTAATACTTACTCAAGTAAGTAAAATCCTAAGTCAGCTGCCTGAAGAACAGATCTTATCAAGGATTTTCTAAAGATTGATCAGTACACTTGGTACACATAAAGTTTTCATTATTAAAAAGCATTAGAAGCTAAAGTGTCAGTGAAGACTTTATGGTCTTATTAGAATTTATAGTTCAGTACATTTTCATTTACACTTTAGTTGCAGGTAAAAGATGGACTAGAGTTCTATTGGACAAGCTGAGGACTCCATGGATTCAACTTCTACACAGGATATGTAGCTCATAATTGATCTTTAGTTCCTTTTTGCACACTTACTATTCCACAAGACAAACCGTAGTCCTGGGAATTTTATCAGAATTATTTTTGTTTTAAACTCTTTTATAAATTACCATCCAGATAACTGTTCAGAGTACTGTATATGAAGATCTAAAAATCTGAATATCCTGTTACCTCTACAGAGCTCTTATGTGCCATTCAATTCTTCCAGGAACAAAGGGGTTTGCTCTATCATTCCTTTGCATAAACTTTCTTACTACTGTGCATGGTAATACTTATCATTGGGTTATCCCAATCCAGCCTAGAGTATATTAAATCTTGGTATGGCAATGGAATGCAATGTATTCTAAAACATAGAACTATAGACCAGTTCAGGATAAAAGGCAAAACCAAAACCAGTCATACACCAATAAATTACCCCCATAAATTCATTACCTCAATCTTACTGTTTGCAATTCTTGTTATATACAGAACAGCTAATGAGCTTTCATCTCCTCACTAATGATTGACGATTCTATGATTAATTCCCAATAATGGATGATTTAAAACTTCATCAATGCATTAACGCAAGAAGCTCTCCTGAGGCCAGCTATACCATCACTGCTGCAGAATGCTGGGGAGAAGGAGGGGGCTCACTAACAGCCGGCTCAGGTGCTTGTTCTATGTAAAATCATTTCTAGAAAAGACAAGACAAAGACAAGCTGGACATTCTTCCACTGTCTACTAATCTTGCATCACTCAGCCAGTGACCTGGACATCCACACCATTCCAGCTTGAACAACTTTCCTTTGCTCCAGGTGCACCAGAGCACCAGCACCTGCGTACGAGGTACAAGGCAGTCATTTGGATATGTAAGTTCCCAGCATTTTCCCTCAGCTTTCAATACACAGTTTGCAAAGACTTCAGGTTTTTGTACTCAGTATTTGAACTGTAACCCCCAACAAAATCATGGGTCAGAACACCAGTGTTCCAGAAAAACTTATTCATTCCTTTTGTCCAGTGTTCTCTACCCATCTATATGTCCATCATTAAAACTTCATTTATCTGTGACTGGCATAACATCATCTCAAACCACATTCCCGTGGAAAAACCTGTCTCTGTAGTTCTAAGCAAAACATAAACATTTGCAAAAATTTATATAAAGAGATTTAAAGACTGCAGTTTCAGAATCCGATACGAAAATGACAATGGAACACACATATTCAAAATAACTGAGACATCAACAGTATTGGGATCTCATCATGGCTACCACCACAAGTTCTTCCTTCTAGGTAGCATCTCAGAGCTTGCCTTTCAGCCTTCCACTGACAGCTCTTACAGGCCAGCTGATTCATATCTTCTGTGACAGATTACACACACACACAGAAGCTGGAATCCCCAGAGTAAATTCGCACTACACCCTTGGATCCCAACACACAGGCTGAGTTATAGGCTTAGGTCACAACATCTCAGCTTCTTCAGGAGTCACCAGTCACTGTAGGTGGAACATTCATTTGGAAATACCTTTATAAACAAGACGGTGCATTCACGCTCTTGCATGCCACAGCATGGACTTCTGAGAAGGGTGAGTCTAGAACAGCTTATGTCTTATTGCATGGTTATGCCACATAGTGTTCTTGTTGTGAATTAACATCCAAAGTTTGAAACACAGAACCACAGAATATTCTGAGTTGGAAGTGACCCACAATGATTATGGAGTCCAACTCTTACATGAATGGCCCATACAGGAACTGAACCTGTAACCTTGGCATTCTTAGTACCATGCTCTGACCAACTCAGCTAATCTCAGCCTCAACTGGTAACACGTCCTACACAGACAATGACAACCTATCTTCTTTAACTCTTACTAGTTAGAAAATTAGAGGTAGTTGAATGTGTTTAAAGCATATACAGTGTCAATTATCAACCAGAGCCTTCTAAAAAACCTATACTGAAGGCTTGCTTCTCTACGGACGGGATATGTTTAGTATACAATGTATCAAAGGCAGCACTATCTGAGCTAAGCAAGAAGAGCTATAAAAAAACCCCCATGAATTATTATACATTTGGTCACTCCCCCATCTCCCATAAATCACTATTCTCTTGCTCTTCCCAAAGAAAACACTCACAAAGCTCAGTATGAAGTTCCACTTAACCCTGCAGCTGTGCAGCCTTGCAGGCAGGTACCTGTCAGAGCTCAGTACCTCTTGCAGAACAGGATGAGATACTGAGGAGTCCTGGTCCTGAGCCACTTCCAAAGGGAGGGAGGGAGAACTGGGGTAAAGGGGATGGCAAAGAATGGATGAAAGCATGTCAGGGTAGGATGGAAGGAGAGGTACCAAGTGCAAGTGAGATGGACAGAATTAAGGAAAATGTCAGAACAAGGGACAGTGCCAGTAGTTTTTAAACAATGGTTCATGTTCTAGAGAAATAATACTGGAGGAGTAACATCTCAAACGACGGTTACAATATATTCTCCAACATGTGAACTCAAGAAGATACAATAAAACACATTGTAAGTATATATATCAGGTATTTTGGTATCTACATCCTCTCTACAGAAGACAGTAGTTGATTTAACCCACATGCTACCGAACAGGAAACTTTGGCACACTAAAACAAACTAGACTGCTTTGTAGCAAGTTCTATACCATGCCAAAAGATGGAACACTCTCATTCAACTGAGCTTTCAGCTGAATAAGTCCTTTTTCAAAAAAGAACTGCTTATTACTGCAAAACAAACCCAAATACTTGTTTGAGCCATTCTACACATTTTAGGAATAAATCCAGAACAACAGCATGAAAGACATCTTCAAGCTTCAGCTCATCACCATTAGGCTATTCCTCCTGACTTCATTCTGCACTTAGAAAAGGGATAAAAACACAGAAATAGCAATACTCTACTCCAGTTCAAGCTACATCTACAGCACACGATGGCAATGTATTCTGCACTGCTTTTTACCAATGTGGTCACAACACACATACACATACATATTCCATCCACTCTGGCTTCATGGACCAAAGCCCCAAAACACACCTTAACACCTGTGCTCAGCAACCATGTAGCATGTTGGTGTTTGAGAATCAAACTCTCAGAAATCTCTCTTTTTCAGCAACCTTAACTTGGCCTGCATCTCCTCCCTCAACAAACCCCCCTGCACTGGAACTCCAACAATAAACTGTCTCCACACAACTAGTCCTTCAAGTTCCTGCTATGGTTTCATGCAAGTTACTTGAAGACTTCCTTTCAAGCCTTAATGCTTCAAAAGTAATGCATCAGTTGAGGTGTAGACTACGACTTTGAAAATACAATTAAAAAGTGATCAACAGTTGAAAAGAGTATGATAATAATTTAAAAAAAATGCAGAGATTTAGATTTACGTGCAGGATATTTGATAAACCTTCCCGCAATTCCAAATGGATTGGCTACTGAAGTGAAATGGTTTCCAAACTTTATTTTACTGTACTACTTCCTATGTAATTTTTGCCCTAAACTCAAAAGTGCACCTCAGTACACAAAAGGCAAGAGGCAGGATCCAAAGGTGCAATTAAAGAGTACATCAGGGCAACCTGACTATTAGCAACGTTTGCACACTACGAGGCAGAACTTGGGAATTATTATGAGTAAGCTTCCCTGAACCACAGTAAGATAAAGCTGAAAAGTCAGCAGCTGCTGAGTGGGCACACTCTTTTTACAGTTTACAGCCAAGTTTATCAATAATTTGTCTGCTACAATTAAGGACCCTAAAAGCATGAATGCTGAAAGTAAAAAGGAATTTGCAACACACAGAAAAAAAATACTATTTTCAAAACTTTTTTGAAGACAAACCAATGCCTGCTGAGCAACTACAATTTCAAAGAAAGAAAGTGCATTGATCACACTCCTTAAAAATTAGCAAGTGAGTTTTCCCTTCAAAATACAGAGGTTCTAGAAGTACAATCACTTCAGTAAAATGTTAAGGGTTACACAGAGTTATTGAACGCCTATGACAAAAACAAGTTCCTGGTTTCACTGGACCAAGCATAGGTGTGGTCTGCACTCCAGCTGGCCACTGTCAGAGTTACTTGTGCAGCCATCACCTCGACTTTGACAGAAGCAATGCAAAAGCTTCCAGATTCAGAGCTGATGCACTCCAGCTTTTCATCATTTTTATACTTACAGAGGGAGGAGAAACGTAGTGGGACAGCTAATGAAAGGATTTAAGTCCAATCTTTATTAGTCATCTCCACCCTTCCATTCATTCCCTATCAGAAGTTGGATCTGTGAGACACTTGGCTCGGAACACAGAGCACCATGAATTCTGATCACAAGGCATTGCACTAGGGAGAATTTAGACAAGCCTGAAAAAACCTCTCATTATGCATCTCTGAACATAAAGAACCCAAATTAGAAAGGATCCCACTCTATGGCTCTGTTCTCCAAAATCTGACAATTATAATCTCAACCATATCAGAGAATTCAATCAATCGGACACATTCACACTAAATCTGGCCAGGCAGAGCTGTGGCTGGTCTTAAAATTTAAAAAGTGAAAGCACAGTCATAATTCTACCACTGTTACTCCTGATGAATTTAAGAAGTTCTCCCAAAACTGACAACACGGTACAGTAATTGCAAGCACTATCCACGACTGGTTACTCAGATAGTATTTTCTGCTCTGTATGTAATTTTCTTATGCTTGTTTTTGAATCTGAATTGCAAAAATGAATGAAATTTCCTTTCCTATTGTGTTGATACTCCTAGTCAAAAATCATTCTGCTGCTCTAGAATTGGAAATTAATGTCCATGTACAAATACACAAGCATGAATATACACTCACACAAACACATGTATTTGTTCACACATGTATGCACTTCCAAATCAATGGAATTATTTAAAATGGACATATTCAACTTGCAAATCATGGACAAGACTTATTTCAAAGAAACACCTCCTCACATCTAATACTATTTACAATCCTGGAATTAATTATACGTAGCTAAAAACTCCTGGTTACTCCATTTGTTTGTTTATTTGGTTTCATGCAACTGGAAGAAAAATTATGTAGGCCTTTTTGTTCTGTCCTCTACCACCACACAGAGCTTTCATTTAACATTCAAGAGATTAAAGAGGACTTACTAAGGTATTTGGAAATACTTTGGTCAATTATACCAACTGTGAAGCAACTGAGTTCAAGAACATTTTTCTGATATAACAACAACTAAAACATCCCAGCTTGCACTGCTTTATTACTGCAACACAAAACTATCGTAACTGCAATGTTAACTTAATGCCCAGCATATGCACACCCCTGTGATGGACAAGAACGAGGTAACCTCCAAGACACATTTATGCTACATGGAATTATACTTCAATTTAGCAGACAAGAGTAAATTTCATTATTTTAAATGTTGATGCAATCTCTGAGTGCTGTTTTGCTCAAAAATTAACTGAAAATAACACTTGAGTACTTTAGCACATGATATCCAAAATCAGGCCCAAGTACAGCTCAACTGCAGTGCTAAGATGTCATCTAGTCACTGCTGAGCACACACAATAGCACCAAAATATTCAAACATTCCTGCTGCCTTCCAGCTATTCAAGTTAAAAACAGCTCAACAAAAAAAATCAAATTCTTGTCTCCAATGCCAAGTGAAAAAGCAGGTGCGTGTGTCTGCACCTACAGACCTTCAGACTTATACAAACCAATCTCAATAAAAACTCAAATCACATAGAAATGCCCAAACTGTTCTGAAACAGTGAAACAGAACTCCCAACACTTTAGAAACAAATATGTCAATATGCATATTTCATTGCTGTTTCCAAAATAGTTATTTGCATAATAGAAATAACTGGGGGAAATCATCAATGTCTTGTGGGTTGTTTTTTTTTCCTTTGCTAACTAGCACCCAGTCAATATTTTGTTATTATCCAAGAAGAGAATTCAGAGTGCAGCCACCCGATTACACAGCTAGCTAGAGTCTGATTTCCTAATCAAAATACAGGAATTTCCCAAAACTCAAGAGAGATGAAATAAAGACATTAAAGATTTGCTTCAATAATGCAGAATTTTTCCTCCTCCGCATAAACATCCAGACCCCCCATTCCTGGAAGTGCAGAGAAGACAGTGGGCAGCAGAGTCGCTGAAGCCTTGGGACACAAAGAAGATTTCAGCCATGAGAAACAAGCCCCAAAACACCTTCCCAAAACCAAACAAAAGATGGCATCTACAGAAAGAGAATGACAACCCACAGCCGTATAGGTGACTCCCCTCTTTGCCATCCACCTTGCCTGCATGTTTTTAGGGTGTCAAAACACAGTACCTCTGCCTTTCCCAACAGTGCTGCTGCCAATAGAGGAGGATGCCTGGGAATCCTTCTTCAGTCTCTTGCTCTGAGGTCGGACGCTGGACCTGAGAAAATGATGCTGGTCCTGGCTCTGTGAGGGCTGGAGAGAGGCAGGAGCCGGTGACAAGTTGGAGTTCGGTGGGGGGCTGCTGGTAGTGTTGCTGTTAATGACCTTCTCCTCTTTCTTTGTGCTGCTGCTGCCTGGAGCTGCCTCTCCTCCTCCTCCTCCTGCCCCTTCTTCTTCCAGGGACTCCTCATCTCCTCCTGCTCTCTTGCCCAGCTTTTTCACCCCTTCCTCTCCGCTGCTCTCTCCCAGTTTCACTGTCATCCTGCGGGGGAGGAGAGGGAGAAAAGATGGGGGCAGACAGTCAGGCCGGGGAGCTCCCCGGGGAGGCAGAGAAACCCCTGGGCTGAGAGGGGAGAAGTTTAGCTGCAGAAATTCCTCTCAACATGGCCGCCGTTGTTTGTTACTAAATCCCCTTTCGTTTGCTGTCCCGACCCAACAACCTGTGCCGAGAGCGGGAGGGGGAAAGCCTCGCCACAATCCCCCCCAGACCGGCCCAAACAGCAGCCAGGGCCCCCCGGCAGCCCCCCGTCTCCGTCCCGAAGGGCTCCGGGCCGCCTTTGGCCGAGAAATCGCCCGGCCAAACTCGGGCGTGTGGCAGCGCTCGCCAGCGCCGGAGGAGCGGCAGCCGCTGGGCCGGCGGAGCAGAACGGAGCGGGGAAGCGCTGCTCCCCCATCCCATCCCATCCCACCCGTTCGCGGCTCCCGGGCCCGGGGCTCTCCTCTCTCCTCACCGGGGAGCCGCGGCCCGGCC